>CM065052.1:69969412-70076912 GCA_032883995.1 Coronaproctus castanopsis | reverse complement strand
TAAAATTATAGATATCGGAGAACGTAAGTAAAATATTAGTTTATAGTGGGAATAAAATTTTATTGAATTGTCACATTTTCGTAACATAAATTTTTGGTGATTATTAAACAAATATGCTATTATGAAAAATCAACATTTTCGTTTCATCGCAATTTACTACTTTGGTTAAATTTTCGATTTTGTTTAATAAGTTTCGAAAAAAAACACCCGCGTATTTAAATTATTTTAATATCGATTAAATACGTTCGTCAATTAAATTCTTGCCTCCTGTATTACGTATAATTATCGTATAACATTTACTACTCGTTAAATCTGGACAACTTGTTTTTTTGTTTCTTTTTTTGCGGTCTATTATAAAATGTTTAATGTTTTTCTCTTTGTGCGCTCGTTTTAAACATAATAATAATAATAATAATAATAATAATAAAGAAAAAGTACGTCCTTGTTAATAAGTCGGTTAGCCAAAAAATAAAAAATATCGACTAGTTGAATTAATGTTGCAAGAAGAAACCGGTCCTGGTAAATTACGAGAATCGTTATTAATTTTTCTTCTTACTTTTTTATTCGACGCCTTCTTTTCAAGGGAAAAGTAAAATAAAACGAAAACCTCGGGGAATTACGTCGGAAAATTGTTCGAAAAATAGACTAAACCGTGTAAGTAATCGATAAATAACAGCGCCGATTATATACGTACAGGACAATCATAATAATGATAATAATCTATAATATTCGTTGAAGTTCAAGGATAGTGTTTACGGCGAGAAAAATTTAAAAAAAAAATTCAGGGTGGTTAGGCGGTTGAAGGGGTAAATTATTTAAATTTCGATTTTGGAAAAATTTCGATAGGATCGATTTGGTAGATATTAAAATGACCGATACGAAACAGAAAACCGTTTTTCGTTACGATCGATAGGTGCCGAGCTACGAATTTTTGAAAATCGATGACCTGCCACCTTTGGCAAGGCATAGCGAGCGACGTAAACATTTTTAAACGATTCCGACTTTACAAATAGTCGTTACTATATATGATCTATCGGATGAAACGAAAAAACCGCGAAAAAAATTTCAAACCAGATCCGAAAATTTCAAAAGGGGTTTACGATTTTTTCGAAATTTCGATTTTTTCGCAATAATTCGCGAACGATTCGAAATTTTGGAAATAGTGTTTTAACGAAAGTTATTCGTCATTAAATGACGCGTCTAACGATGGTATTGCCGTATTTTTATATCGAATAATCGCCGAGAAAATCGGGCTTAAAAGGTTTTGGGGTTTTGGGCCCTTTTTGAAGCCTCTGTGGTAGCTAAAGGGTTTGGGTTGATCTTAAAAGAAAGTAGACGTGGAGATCTATAATCTGTGTTATTAGATAAATGTCTTAAAAATTAACCGGTATCGAGAAATCGCGAGTTGAAAATTTCATTTTCGATTTTTAAAAATTCTGTCGGCGATTTTTGGCCGGCCGATACTACAATGCATTTAGCACGGGCCAATATTAATTATATATATATAATCGTCGAAATTTAAAAAAAAGATTCAGGGTAGCTCGACACCTATCGATCGTAACGAAAAACACGCCTGGACCAATTTGGCCAATTTTTTTTAAAAAATGTTCGTTGAAGTTCAAGGATGGTTTTTACGGAGAGAAAAATTCGTAAAAAATTTCAGGGAGGTTGGGGGTTGAAGGGGGTAATGAGTAGATAAACAGAGAGGTGGATGTTGCAAATACAAAAATTGGGAATTAAACTGAAACATAAGATGTATAGATATTTTAATAATGGCATAAATTAACGTGTCAGAAGAATGTATATGGCTAGAAAATAATGTTGATAACAGTAGCTATTTATATGGGCTACACGTATAGATCGCCAACTACCACGATATATTACACAATGGATGAATTGAATGGTAGTATAGTTACACGAACCAGATTAGAACATATTTATAATAAACAAAATTTTAAAAGCACTAATGTGAAATATATAAATACAGGTGTAGATATATCCGGTAGTTATATAATATGTTGCGATGTATGTTTACAGGTGAAATATTATGAATCATGTACGCTACTAAATTATAATAATATATTTGTCGAAAATAAGCGGCTGCGTAAATTAAAAAAGAAGAAATTGGTCAATAAGACGAAATAAGCATAAAATCAGGATAACATTTTTGTAAGTGTGTGAGCAATCTTCTATAATATAACAATGAATCGCTAAACGTTGTAAGCGCATAACTCAACAACGCCTGCACCAATTTCGTCGGGAATTGCAGAAACTTTGCTTGAAGGTGGTCGAACAGCCTTCAGCACTAAAATTGCTATTAAATGTGCAAAGCAATGAAACTCCAACCTGCAACATTTCGAAAAACTCTGCAATGGCAAAGGTTTTACAGCAATGTAAATTGATTGTTTGGGATGAATGTACGTTGGCACATAAAAAATCTTCGGAGGCTTTAGACAGAACTTTAAAAGATCTACGGAACAATCATAACCGATTTGGTGGTGCCATGATTTTATTAGCAGGTGATTTTCGTCAAACATTGCCAGTGATTCCACGATCAACGCTAGCTGATGAACTCAATGCATGTCTAAAGTCCTCCAATTTGTGCAAACATGTCAAAGTACTTCATTTAAGCAAGAATATGCGTGTCGAATTGCAAAATGACCAATCTGGAAACATATTCTCTAAACAACTCATTGACATTGGTAATGGCAAATTTCCTAAAGACATGTTGACTGGCTGCATTAACTTTCCTGAAAGTTTTTGTCAATTAACTCGATCAAAAGATGAACTTATTCAGAAGGTGTTTCCAGATGTTGCTGAAAATTACAGAAACCATGATTGGTTGAGCGAACGAGCTATATTGGCTGCAAAAAACATAGATGTAAATGAATTAAATTTCAAAATTCAAGAACAAATTACAGTCGAGAAGTTCGCCGGGTCAGCTAGTAAAATAATAAAAATAATGATGATGATAAAATAATAAAAATAATAAAATCGTAATAATAAAAATAATAAAATCGTAATAATAAAAATAATAAAATCGTAATAATAAAATAATAGTTTAATCATAATCAAAATCAAATCAAATTTATTTCAATTTCAATACAATGTTATATGTAAAAAAAAACCGCATGATAAAAGTAGAAGATAAAAATTATTACAAATCGAAAAATAAATAAATAAAAAAATTTGAAAAAAATAAAAAAATTGTAAGTAATCGTTGAGAAAATAATTAAAATAATAATAATAATGACATAACGGTCAAATAATATCGAGCACAATTCTTTTTTAATTAAGCATATATGAAATTAAAATGCAAAAGTAATCGTATTTTCAGAGAACCCGATGACTATATGCGCAATCAAAATAAGAGATGAAAACATTGAACAAGTCTCACGTATCAAGTATTTTAGGAATACTCGAAGAGAATTGTACTCCCAAACCTGAGATACGTAGTAGAATTTAACGAGCTAGAAGTACATTAATAAAAATTAGGAACTTTTAAAATTGGAACTAAGAATTTGAGATGTTAAATCTTCTCTATTCTGCTATATGAATGTGAATAATTAAATTCAACATTGGAAAAAAAGATCAACGCGTTTGAAATGCATGGTTACCGCCGGATGTTGAAAATATCAAAAAGTCAAGAACATCGAAGTGCTTAAGAGATTGAGGAAAAGTGTATTTCGGAAACTATCGAAAGAAGACAATTTCAATACTCGGCACATATTACGAGGAGAGCGAAATGTACAAAAAATATTACTTTTCAGGGTAAAATTAACGGGTAAAGAGTAAGAGAAAGAAATATACAACCTCGAGAAATGGTTCGGATGTTCATCATTAGAACTTTTCCGGTCGGCCGCTGATAGGAATGACTTTTCCGACGTTCGAAATGGAGACGGCTAGATAATGAAGAAGAGGAAATTAAAATAAAACGGATTGAAACCGCCTATGCGCAAAACAGCGCGAGAGACCCCTGGACTATTATTATAATTTTAACTTATAACGATCTTCCCCGGACTTACTCAATTATTAGAAAATCCGCATATATATCAATAAACACGTACACGACCTTCGTAGACGTACAATTAATCACAGCACTCCGCGGACAACTGAACAGTATGAATTTATCCCTTACTATAAAAATACGCTAGGTATTGATGAATGTGCATTTTCATTTTTCTCGCAAGTTTGATAATTAATATAATAATAATGACAACAGTAATAATAATAATAACAATAATATTATGCTGCAAACTCAGGAGTTAGGGTGTTAATACAGAATCGAAATCTGTATTTCTACCTATTGAACGTCCTTATTCATTTCTTAAACGTCTGAATAAATTATAAACTCCTAAAATGACGTTAATTGTGAAATCGATCCAAATGGTGTGTACAGATTTAGTCAGGTGTTAATTTTAAAAAGAAAAGATTCCGAGTTTAAAACAGCGGCAGTTTATATTGAAAAGCATTTTGGGTCGGTTTCTTATAAATGTATACAGGTTCGAATCCATCCAGCCCGATTCCTATTTTTCGACTTTGTATCCAATACGATGATACTATTTTGTAAATTCATCGTTCCGTTCTTATTCATCTTACGATTTCGACATAGCGATCGATACCTACCGTGTTTTCTTCGAATGCTAGTACTATCCACACAAGTTACTTTTTATTGTATTAGTCCACATAAGTAGCTATTTAATCCGTTCTCTAACCCTAACAATATTACTTAGTCGTTAAAATTTGTAGATAATAAAAAAAATAAGTTAACATCGCTAAATTTTTTACATATGAAAGGACTACGAAGCTTCTCGGCTATTTTATCCGGTTGACAAAAAAAAAATCAAATGTTAAACTATATGTAGTTTATTAAAAATATAAAGAAACGAACAAAAAATGAAATATTATTAAAAAAAAAAATACTTAATTTAGATGTACATTATTATGAAAAATAACTGAAAAAACATATTTACTATCGGATTACTTTATAAATAACCGCTTTTTTTTTCGACTTTGTATTTTTTGTAATATTTTATATATAAATTAGATATTTTAATACATTTTATTTTATTTTTTGTTTTTTCCTTTAATATGTTTTATAAATTGTAGATTCTTGAAGTGAAACTTGTATTGGCGTGTTGTATATGGGGAGTTAACCAGTAAAACGAGTGAGCGAAAAGGCTTATACACATAGGCACATAGGCAGGTCTATTCTCACAGTGTAGTTGGGCTCCTCCACTATTTCCCGCATGCTGCACTCATACACCTGTATATTCATACATACGTATAAACACGTACAGAAAGTATGAAATAATATTTTTCACGCGTAAGCACGTATATATCTTGCCATTCGGCTTTCCGTTTACATAAACATATATATATATATATATATATATATATATATATATATATCAAAAAGATGGGAGATAATGGATTCATCTATAAATAGGTGGATCGATGTATGTAGACAGACAAAGAAATAAATTAGCGCACATATACATTCACGTCATAGACACATCATCTGCATATGTATGGGCGTGCTTACCCAAAATTTCTATATACCACAAGACATATATGTAGACCAAGACATTACGATGCTTTATTAATGTTTATATTCGGGCTTTAGATTCACAATTCCAAGGTTAAGCGCTGGAATTGGCCGTCAGATTAACAAATAAGGGTGTATGCGATTCGTCTCTCATAATTTATTATCGAGCGATCATTAAAGTCTAGATTCCTGATTTAAGATAACGCGAATATTTTAGATTTTTCGTTACAAATACTCAAATTACTTTTATTACTATAATTATAATACCGTAGTTAAAAACACGAAAACAACTGATACGCTTTTTTTATGTGTGCGCATAAACATATGTTCCAAATAATGGCCAAAAATATTTATGTCCCGCGGCAAAACTGGTCATAATTTTTTTTATTTATTTTATCTTGTAATCTAGTCTAGAGAGACTCTTAACCAAGTTAACTTTAATAAATAATATTAATAACCCAATGGAATTTCGGTGTTTACATATTAACTAAAAGTAATAAATTATATATTCTTAAAACTATATATCTAAATTAATGTAATGTGGCTGTAATTAATGTAAGATTCTTTTATTGGATTACAAGCAATTTTCTTCTTATGCTTACATATATATATATATATATATATATATATATATATATATATATATATATATATATATATATATGTATAACAATGTTTGTTCATTGGGTTGGTCTATATATAGGTGAATATTTTTATAGCTAACATAACAGCGTGTACTCTGTCATTAGAATTTATTTATTATCCCGTCTAAATATATTGTTGCATACTTTTTTTCCTCTTCCGGTGTGTATGAATGAATATGGAATAAATCTTCTAACCTTAAATATTCGTGGTTCACAGAAACATTATGACGAACTAGTAGCTTTATTGCACACATCTAATACTGTGTATCATTAATTGAAACGTGGCTATATATATATGTATGGATAACGTGAGTCGTTATTCAATTCCTGGCTACACAATCTTGCCTCAATGTAGTGATGGGAATAAGACAGATGGTGTATTAATGTATATATCAAATTTATTACCTGGATTCAAATACGCTCCACCTACGTAACAGTGACTATCTTTTTATTATGTATTTATCGTTTTTGCGATTCTTCCCTTAATAACTTCTTTAATAATTTAAATGGTATATTAGTGCCTCTCGGCGATCTAGCTCTGGTAGCTGGTGATATGAATATCTGCTTGACACGCTGGCCTACAATGATTACCTTAATATGATAAGTACTCAACGCTTTTCTAATGTTGTCAATGAATCAACTACTTGATAATGTTTTTCTTAGATATATGTTGAATGAATCGCGTATTTAATATGTAGTTTCATATAGTGTACTACATAAAAATTGACTTCTCCGATCACTTTGGAGTTAGTTCTAGATTTGTCCTTTTCTCAGATCGTAAAATAAAATGTAATTCTAACAACCTCACTTTGGACCATGATCTTTTAAGTCTATTCATGAAAAGTTTAGCTGGTTTATTTCCCAAATAGTTGATGCTATGGAATGTAGTAAACAATTATGTAAATGTCGGGGTTTTCATAAACGTCCCCACCATGGATGACGACGGAAATTTTACAGTTATGCTAACTTTAAAATTTCATTCAAAGCTTGTATTGTTTTCTTTTTTGAAGCGGGAAGGGGGAAAATCTTCAAAAGACCCTGATATATTCTATATGTAAATTATATATATTTTTTTTTTTGAGAGTAGCGCATGCACTTGGCAGGTGCTGCTGAATTCAAAAAAATCAGCGTATGGGATTTTTATCTATTAAAAAACCCCTCCCTCTGTTGAAAAAAATATATGAAAATATACATGTAAATATAGAGGTCTAGAACGACCTCCACATTATAATAGCATAATGTGCGATGGAAAATGGATGGAAAAATACATAGTCCCTTATTCCATCAAGTAAGCATTTAATGAGTTTTGTGACTTCCATCATAATATAAATAATAAACTACCGTATAAGCTTGTGACTTACAAACTTGCATAAAAAGTAACTGTTATTAAAAGAAAAGAAAATAACATGTTAAACACAATGACTTACACCTTAACATAAAGTATATTATAAATAAATGATGTAATCATTAACCAGTGTTATATCATTTTTCTACCAGAAAGTAAAGAAAATAATAAAACAATAACTAGTAAAAGACTTAAAAAATAATAAATAAAGCATGCTAGGGCTCAATATTATTGATATTAGGATAACGTTTGAATTAATTTAAAATTAAAACAATGAACAAAGTATTTCTTAAACAAACTTTAAACTCATAATTTCGTCTTGAGTACTCTGAGAAGATTTTATTAAATTTATAAAGTGGAAAGGATTTTAATTCCTGAAACCCCGAACTTAACACGAATAGCAGCGAAAGCAGGACACTGAAACAGCATATGTTTAATATCATAATAATCTATTGATGAACAAAGCTAACATGATAAATCATTGACAAGCTCAAACCTATATGAATATAATCCAAACTTACCGTGCCCAGTTAATAGTTGTACATTATAACAATTAATATTAAAAATCTTTAATTTTAGGCTCAATGAAACGTCTGACAGGAACTAATAAGTTTTCCTCCCAGTAAGTTTAGCATCTCACCTTTGCTACCATTCCTTAACAAGCATCATATATATATATATATGTTTTTTATATTGCTTATAAAGCAGCTGTTGAGGGCATAGTAGAGA
Organism: Coronaproctus castanopsis; assembly: GCA_032883995.1. NCBI lineage: Eukaryota > Metazoa > Arthropoda > Insecta > Hemiptera > Monophlebidae > Coronaproctus > Coronaproctus castanopsis. Next base: position 70,068,646 of record CM065052.1, on the reverse strand, counting down.
ATCCAGGAACAGGAGTTGTTGTATGTGAAGGTTGCTACTCTTCAGCAGTCCTACCCATAAAATAAAGATACAGGAGAAAGACACCACAGATGACACAGGCAGCTGGTGTTTTACAATATAAAGAAGAGATGCGAAGAAAAAATGTATGCGGTTGTTTATTAACACAATCCAGCACCTTCCTATTAACATAAATAGCAGCCCCATAGCCATAGATGGACTGCATAATGCATTTTTATAGAATTAACCTTTCCTTAAAGACAAGTCCCTAAAACTTATTTGTAATCCGAAGTAATTTGTTATAAATAATAGTAAATTTAGCTGAGATATTTTTTACATGCGGCAGGAAAGTTAATTTTTATCAATAACAATACCCAGATATTTTAATTTATTAGTATGTTCAATGGTGGAGGAAGATAATAGTTCTAGCCTTTTCACCTGTTCAGCTGAAAAAGGATTACCAAAGGCAGAGAATGTACACTTTGTTGGAGAGAAAATTAAGTGTAGATCTAATATTGTAGATTCAAAGCATTTGGATACATAAGGCAAACTTAAGAAACTCTGACTCTGCGTAGATCTAAAAATAAGACAAAGATCATCAGCATAGAGATAAGATGACAATACATACATTTTATGATGAACTACGGAGTACAATATGCTCCAAAGAATGGAACCAAACGCAGAGCCCTGGAGAACCCCACATGTAGGATTTTTTCATACTGTAGAAGCTCCAATGGTAAGAGAAGCAGTCTTATGACAGAAATAATCAACAAACTGTATTAAGAACATAAAGATTTCTACTTCTTAATACTTCTATAATAGCAGACCACCTACAATTATTAACACACACACACACATGTATATATATAAATTATAATTCATATTACTTGTGATATGTACACAAGTCATAAATTAATTTCTTTCATTGGACCCTATGAAAATTTAGTTCCTATATTGCCGGCCATGGGTGTACATATATTCCTATGATGTTAACTAATTGCGTAAAGAATTCTTAATTTTATTAAAATTAATGTATTGTTCTACTCTTCAATTAAATATTGTTACATCCATAAAAAAATTATACACACGAACACAGAATTTAATATATATATATATATAAACTGACTGCTTATCTGCTGTTAGGTAAACAGATGTTACATGAGGTGAATTTAAAACTGTAATTGTTACATTATAATTTACGTACAAGCATCTTTCCACATAAACAAACACAGGCACATAGGTGTAAATATATATATACGTGTATGTGTATGTGTGTGTGTGTGTGCATATACATAATGCATGTTGAGTGTGAGATGTATGCAAACCGGTAAGGAAGTAACATTTTGCTCAGTAATTATAGGATTAATCGTAGAATTTCTGTTCAATAATGGCCTCTATCAAAAATTCATTTCCTACTCGTCTGACTATGCGCGATTGTGTATACTTACGTGTGTGCATGTGGGAGTATATGTGCATACACAAACGTAGGCCTACCTAGGTATAAAAGAATATATATATATATATATATATATATATATATATATATATATATATATATCTACATATAACAAATACAAAAAAAAATCGAAAGTGTTGTATATATAATAAGAATGTTGCCTACTCTTCGAGGAATAGTAATTTCATATTTCACATCCTGACTGGAATAAATATAATTACGTACGAAGGGAAGTATAAACGGAATATTAAAATATTATAAATGACAAATTCCGCCGAAATATATACGCCCCGCCCTCGTGTTCCAGTCTTACAAGGTGTACTAAATCCGCGTTATTATAATTATCATCATCATGACCGTAGAAGTTTTACTATTGTTCTTAAATCTTATTCAGTATTTCGAAGACGTTACACATCTCGAGTAAACGCACCGAATACGTTAAATCCTTCTCTCTTGTTTTCAAAAAAATTGACACATTTCGTAAAAGCTAGATTTGTCACCAACACCATTGTTATCATCTTCATCAATATATAGTCATTGCACGTTGACGATGCTTAATGTTTATTTGAAATTTGACTTTCGTCTCGAAATGAGATTACATCAATCAGTTTTTTGTCGTTATTTTTTTTTGGTTTAGTAGAAGACAATATATAACGTTATTGCGGAATAGTCAAGATTCGTCGAACTATTTTTAAAAAATTACTTTTTTCCTGAAAATTAAGAACACGTAGGAGTTACATACTTGGGAAGAATCGGCTCATGATCGAGCAACCTGGACACGTATAGTGAAAGATGGCCTTCGTATCGTCAAAAAGAAAATAGAAACAGCGGTCGAAAATCAAAAGCGAAAATGTCAGCATGATGTAGCGGAAAAGTACAGCTCGTCGGAAGGCGTTTACATATGCAACGATTGTGGAAAGCGGTGTACCGCAAAAATTGGACTTCATCTTAGAAAACATAGATAACGGTGTCCCATACTCGATATCGAGTGGACTATTGATTGATTGATATAATATATGTATTTGTATAGAATTTCAGATAAACGGGTATACGACAATCATGTTACATGAAATAAAAAGAAATTGATAAATAGTAAACCTGTAAATATATAGTCACGACGCTCGATTCGCTTGATACACGCGCCAATCCTAGTATCTGTTCCGAGCTATGTATTGCTATAACCGGTGATTTTTCATTACGCCCAACGAGGATTTTCCCTACCTTACACTACACGAACTTATATCGCTGATTTCGTAATCATTTGGCCGCGGAAAATAATTTCGAGTTCTCATATGTTAAGTGTTCGTTAATTTGCAACATCCTTAAATCCTAAATCGTGACGAGTGAATCTACCTGATACGTTACTACGCATGAATGAATGCTTCGTTGTGCGTCTACAAAATTTAACAATAATATCCAGATAAACCTATTTGGGCGATTTTCGTAGACAGTGACAGCCGTCCATATCGGAGTCGTGTATTTCGGTGTCTAAGACCGTGCCTACGTGACAGATGACGTTCGAAATATATTTATTGAGAATAACCGACAAATTAGATAAAATACGTTTGTTTGTCATTGATGCTCTAAAAAGAATACTCTGAGGTTCAAACCATCATTACTTTTCTTTATTCTTCTCCGTTAATTTAGTTATCCTCTTCAAATTTTGGATTATTCTTTTTAACCTCTTGTAGCAAGTCAATCATCTTGTTGGATAGTTTACTCGTTTCCGTTTTTAACTCGGAAGAAGGAGAATCTCCCGATTCCGTATCAGATCGATTATTATCCGATTTAACACGATCACGTCAGCCTTGACAGCGTCACTCGTTTTTCAGTCGCACTCTTCATAAGCCACGTATTAGGTTTTAATTATTCCGTGTAACCATTTTTTTGCAACTACCACAAGTCACCACGTGTTCGCCATTACATGGCAGCGTAATATAACACTTATTATACGCGGACGATATTTGAACATAAACAGATAAACGACTATGAAACCGGTTTTATACAATCACCGCTTATTGCACTGTAATATTATCGTTAATCATTTGCGAAATAGGAATTTAAACGTACCCTATAGAGCAAAACTAATTTTGTAAATTATTGTCGAACCGATACGAATTTCTAAAATATAAATGCGGAATTGAAATGCACTAACATATATTTAAAAACTTTATCGCTCTTCACGCAATGAACAAAAGAACAAACAGTACGGAGCAATTTCGTATACGTCCGAGAACAGCGCGTAATAATGAATAATAATCGATAAAAATCAAATCAAATCAAATTTTTTTTACCATTCATTTCAATAATAAATATAACGTAACTAATTAAAAGTCACGTTAGGATACAAAGGAAACCGGTTATAAATGCGAGAGTACCGGCTAGATTTGCAACTTATAAGTTTTATAATACAATGTTACTCGAAATAGAAAAACGTAACGAAAAACGGACGTAAAATATTAATCTTCTATATACAAAAAATTTTAATTGTCATGATGAAGGCTGCATCAATCGAGAAAATAGAAGCGTTCGAAATGTGGCTATACCGGCGGATTCTGAAAGTATCTTGGATAGATAAGATCTCCAATGAAGCCATTTTAAAACAAATGAAGAAAAAATAAGTCATGGGGCGTCAATAAAAACATGCAAAGTAGCCTACTTTTTGGGCACATAATTCGGAACAGGAAATACGGTCACATTGCAGACCATAATACACGGTAAAATAGAAGGTAGCGGATGCCGAGGACGCAGACGAAGGTAATGGACGAAAAATCTTAAAGATTGGTTCAATATGCCTGACACGGCTACACTGGTTCACACGGCACGAGATAAAGAAATATATTGTCAGATGGTTACCAATCTCCGGTAAGAGATGGATTTACAAGAAGAAGATGCAAAAATTAATATTAAAAATATTTTAAAAGAAAAAATTAAAACAGAATGTAACAGAACGTATAAAAAATACAAATCTTCTGTAAACAAAAATTTAACGGTAAATTAGCAATAACCATATTATATAGGGATTAAGTAAAGAATCAAGAAAAAAATCAACGTCCGGAAAACATAACTTAAATGACGCACAAAGTGAACGTAAAATATTGTTTATCTGCTTTTAAATGATAATGAAAATATTAAAAATCGAAAAAGTAAAGAATTCATATACAAATCTTCTGTAAATCAATTAATGATAAACTAGCAATAACGTTATAATAGTATTTTTCAAAACCAATTTTAATCTCGATAAATATGGAAGGTCTGACAAAAGAAAAGTCTGTACTCGTATATGTATGCAGAACGAAGAAAGAAAATATCTGATTGGAATTAGTCGTCTTGATCTAGCTGCCGAAATAGACATCCAAAACACGTAAGCGCCGTTTACACGAGAAACGGATTGCGCAACCCTCATCGAAGTACCTATCGAATATTCTGCAAAAATATAGAAATGATTACTGTTGACCTAGAAAACTGTTCAGTATCACACAACCCACCTAACAATCGTTTTGTGTTCCCAGCATTTGCGAATATTACAAAAAAAAAAGATTCTAATATTATCATAGGCGACTTCAACAGTCTCAGTGAATCGTGGAGTTATTGCGAATCCGACCTGAATGGTAACATTTTAGAACACTGAGCTTCAGTAAATTGCTTTTCATTAATCCACGATCAAAAATTAGCTCCATCTTTCCTCACCAGACGTTGGTGCAAAATACGGATTTGATATTCGTATCGGAATCCATAAGTTCTATACTTGATCTCATACCAAGGACACAACATCGGCCTATTATGTTAGAAGCCAATGCAGCTTTCAGACGAAAATTTAACTTTAAGAAAGCAAATTGGGCAAATTTTCGAAAGACGACAGAAATACAGTTAATGCAAGTGGAACCGTCTCCTAAGAATTATGATAAATTTGTACAAATTATTAGTAAAGCATCAAGGTCGTCAATACCTCGAGCAGTCGATAACAGTATATTACAGCTGGATTAACGGAATAGTTAAAACATAAATTGCAACTGCCGTAAGAAACCAAAGTTTTGCGACGATGATGCTTGTAATTCATTAAATATCGTTTAATAGAATCAGGAATTAAATTATAAGCCACCAGCATAAATGATTTGTAAACGACGATGTGTCTTATTAAAGTTATAGGTAACGTTGTTTTCTCGGTGCTAGCGGTTTTGGTTTTCCCAAGTCTTCACCATAAAATAATCCCTATGTTTCTATAATGTACAGTTGACACAATTGTCGTATTGTTTTGTCGGAGTTTTTATTGGCTTTGTTCCGTAGCAGTGATCTTTGCAATGAATAAAACGTTTGTAAATGATATTTCGCTGCTCCATCCCAATGAACAATACCGCATGTAACTGAATATAAACGGATTAAGTGCTTATCCTTAATTTATTTACGTGATGATTCAAATGCTTATCCCAAATTAGCTTACTGTCTAATAAAATTCCTAAGTACTTTATTTCATACGTTCTCTCTATTGCGTGATATTTAAGCGAATTTTCATGCTCTCAAACAACTTTGCTGCTTGATGAGTACAAATTAAATATTTGGCTTTATCTGGGTTTGCAATTAAACGATCATCAATCAACCATTTTGATATTTTATTAACGGTATATTATGTTCTTGCAAGATGTCACAAGGAAAACGAGAGAATTAACTACTAAGACAGTATCGTCGGCATAGTTAAAAATCTTGCCCGAAACATACAAATTACAAATATCATTGACACATATCAAAAATAGATACGGCCCTAATCTAATGTCTGGAGGTACACCACAACACGAAACAACTGTCCGACTTAATGTCTCATTTATTTTAGTGGCATAGTTTCTATGTTCAAGATAAAACTGAAACCAACGTAACATGTTGTCTCTAAATCCGCGTATATTTTCCACAGTAAAATGCGGTGCTCTAAAACACCAAATGCCTTAATTATGTCAAAATACACAGCCACACGACAGAATGATTATCTTCTATATTTTGTGTATTACACGAAATATGCCTAATCTCATCCATTTCTTTGTCCGGTAAAAATCCCTACTGATTAGTACCAAAAGTATTTAAAATGTAAAAGTAACTTCAACATGCTCTTTTTTTTAACACACCTTTGAAATATTTTAGATAGTGTCGAAAGAATACAAATCGATCTATAGTTTGAAAACAATAACTATTTTTGTATATAGGCGTTATTATTCCTAATTTTAATATTTCAGGAAAGATAATAATAATGATGAAAAAATAGTTATGGAAATCACATATATTATTATATTAATTATATATATATATAATATATATATATTATATATATTATATATATATATATATATATATATATATATATATATATATATATATATATATATATATATATATATAGGTCGAAAGCTCGTACAAAATCCATTACCGTATAAGTGTTCGATTTTCAGTATGCAGACGATTGCGTCATAGCAGTACACACCCTGCAAGATTTATAACAAGCCGTGAATGTGCTAGTTATACCTACAAAAAATTCGGCTTCTACATAAACGCGAATAATACTAAAATTATGGTACAACTTTCACTCACGAATCACGTTCAAACTGTATCTATGTTAAAAATAGGTAATGTACCGATTGAGAGCGTCGAAAATTTTAAGTATCTCCTTATAAGATTCGTCTAGATAACGCAACTCAGGTCTGCTTCAGCAGCTATCAACAAACTTTAACAACAATCATATCCTAATTTCCACCAAGTTAATCGTTTACAAGTTTATTGTATTACCAACGTTACTATATATTTCAGAAACGTGAGCCCCCATATAAAAGACACGTGCGGACACGGGAACGTTTCCATTACGTAGAATGCTTTACGCTGGGAAGATCGAACAAAAAATAAAACCGTGCTGCAACGCGAGCTGATATACCCTCGATTTAGCTATTGCTGTATAAAAACAGTAAATGAGCAACACCAAACTATGGAAGTAGATGTTTTCAATAAATTTTGAAAACGATGTACAGCCAGAATTGGATTTATTGGCGAACCCACAAATAACGATGCCCCTATACTCGATACCGAGTGGACCAATGGAATATAAAAATAAATAAATGAAGCTAAATAAGCGATAATGAACATTGTAATAAAATACAAATGGCGATGATTTCAATTAAAATGTTTATATCGTAAAAATAAACGATGTTGAAGACGAAATGTACAAGTAGTTTAAACACGACCTTAGCTAAGAAATTTTACAGGTCAAAATTTTAACGACGATTTACCGGACAATAGACGGACGTGATTATTTTTCTCAGAGTACAACTGAACATAATTTATCAGTCAACTATTCAAATGTATCCGAATAATAACCGATTCATCCGAATCGCTTCTTCAATTAAATCGGTTCTTTTCGTTATTTTTGATGCGAATCTAACAACGTTGCTGCGTTCTACTTGTAAAGTGGCCAATTCTGTTATCGTTTGACAAATACATTCTTTATTGAAGCCTAAAATAACTACCGGCTTGAAACAATGATATTGTTGAAATTAATTGTTTTTTTTTTGATATTATGAACTTTAGTTATGGCATGCATTTTTTTCATACTAACGATATTTTCGAAATATTAGCATTTCTGAGTTAGCAAGAGAAAATATAATAAAATTTGTTTTTACGATCGACGAAACACCAGTGTAATTTTAAATTTTAACGTATTTTTTTTCATCTATAAAATTTAAGTTGCTTTTAAAATTTGTTGATACCTCCGAATTCTTAAATTGGGCCGCATTAGACCCGAGCCTCATGTGCCTAAGCCATAATCTGGCACCGCATATATTTTATTAGAATGTTTTAACCTTTCTCGTTCTTATTTTTATTAATATAAATCTTTTAATGAAATATGATAATAAATTTGAATTATAATTATTACTATTATTTATTATCATCATTATTATTTTATATACTATGTAAGGGATTTACATGAAGAAAAAATAAAAATAAAAGATTGAAACACCGTATTTCCATAACTCAGTTATGCAGGAAAGCGTGTTTACTAGTATGTATGTGTGTGTACAATTGTATGTTCAGAACAATACGGCTGTATATTGGTGTGTACCTGTAAGTGACACTGTATACGTTATAATGAAAGTGGTCGGTGCACGGTAACCTGGGCAAATTATTTATCCTAATTCGATCATTATTTTATTTAATTAAGGGACTTTTATTTTTCCGGTTTGCTCAAGTTTTATTGAAATAAGTTTTGTTTGTTGCACAAAGTCGACACAAGTGATCGCTGTTTATTTATTATATTTTATATTGTGCGTTAGTTTTTGACCGTGATTATAGTATATTTTAAACAAGTAGTTATATGTATGTATATGTGTATATATATTTTTGTATATTAATTACATCACGATTGGTATAAGTATGATCCATATATGCACACGGTATGCGCACAAGTTGGTTTATCACATCATTCGTTAATATATTTAAATATTTAATTATTTATCGCTTAAAATGGTCGCGTAATTTAAGACGATGTATTTTATTAATTTTTACGAGGTGGTTGTAAATTTTTGTTTGTTTGTTCATGTATATATATCTCGACGCTGTGTAGGTATTAGTTGAACATAACACGAACTATTTTGTATATTATGTACATTTGCAAACGTGTAACATAGAAATAAATTGAAATTAGAATTTATTACTGTTATTATTTATTGTTATTATGATATACGGACGCATGTTTAGCGAACAGATAAGGTAACCAATCGAGGAGTACTCTGTAGACGCAAAATCAACGGAATCCTAGCAATCCTAACTGAGCGAGCAGGATTTAGGTAAATTACAGAAGCGCAGACATGTACAAACATTATAACTAGCTAACAGAGAAACGTAAAGAACACAAAACATACCCCTATATTTAACGGTAATATATTTAGAGCTTTTGATTCAGTGCAATTTCGAGGAATTTCGAAAATACCGAAAAATAGTAGAATACATAAACTGTATATATAGTTGGTTCTTCTTATCATGTCGGTCATTTATATTCCTTTTTTCCCCAATATTTTACTATCTGGACTCCCTCGTCCGAGATTCCGTCCATTCTTGTCATATCTTCCATCCCGCATCGCACTGGCAGCAATGAGCAAGTTAATAAGTGCTCCGAATCTCTGCCACAATCACATCTGTCATTATCTGTAATTTTCCATCGTTTCATTTGCTGTTCTACCTGTCAGAGTTCTTATTCTATTTAGAGTTTTCCATGTTGACCACGGCAATTTATTACCGGGAGGTAGATGTTCGTTCGGTTTTCCCATAATTTTAATCGGTTTTCCTTCAGCCTTCCTTTCCATAACTCCATTCTAGTGATTTCCGGCGTTTGTGTTAGAGAATGTGCTGTTTTAAGAAAACTCTTTCTTGACTTGAGTCGACTTATTGCCGCATCTTTTGCATTCAGTGGTTGTCTTATGTCTTGTTCTTGTTTTGTTTTTTCCTTTCCTAGCAATCGCTTCCCGTCTTATATCGGGTGTTGCTATGCCGGATAATATTTATATTTTATCGATCGGTGTCGGCTTCAAACATCCTGTAACTATACGATCGGTTTCGTGTTGTGGTACATCAATTCTTTTTACATATGCTGAATTCCGTCATACTGCACTAGCATATTCACCTGCGGAATAACACAGAGCTAAACCTGATGTTCTTAATACATTTGGATCTGCACCCCAGGTGGAGCCAATCAATTTTCGGAGTAAACGTTCCTTGTACCGATTTTTCTTTTGGTATCTTCGCAATGTTCTTTAAATGTTAAGGCTCGGTCCAACTTGATGCCTAAGTAGGGGGCGTAGTAGGAACCTCCACGCGGTGCCCCTGGAAACAGCGAGATAATTATGCGTAAAATAATGCATAATTCGCTGGCTAATCCTACCAACCACGGTGAAAAGAAAAAATCCTTTTTAAGAAGAAAATCAAGTTTAACAGTAACGTCAATAAACATCGAAGTACTGACATCAGAAAAGGAGAATATTTGGTCTCAACTATACAAAAAAGAACTAAATGCGATGTGCTTTGCATACAAGAAATACATTAGGAAACAAAAAAATATAGTTGCTACAATACATGTACGATTCAACTACGTCATAAATACAAATACACGATGTATCGGAGAAATTTCAGATAAAAACGGGTGTCAGAGAAGGGGATACTTTTTCGTCGATGTTATTTAGCGATATCCTCGAATTCACACCTAAGAAGTCGGGAAATCATCGAAAATACATTAATCATCCTCGTTTTGCGAACTCCATCGCACTAATAGCAAAACTTCGAGAATATCTGGAGAAAATGATGAACAGGAGAAAAAAAGGTTAAAAGGAGTTGGGGAGAATAAATCTAGGAAAAAAAAGAAGGTTGTGAAATATGAATAAGACGAAGAAAATTATATAAATATAAGTTTAGAACAAAGTCCGGTAAAAACGGTAAATGCCTTCGTGCAATTAGGGAATAAATTGATAACGAAGATAAGAAGTTAAAAGAAGAATACAACTCCTTGGATTGTTAGCGTTTGGAAGAGTAAAAAAAAAAAGATACTACAAAGCAGAATTAGACCAGCAAATGTAACTAAATTATTTAACCAGTGAATTATACCAGTGCTCACTTACGAAACTGCAACCTGGCTTTTAGCAAAAGAAATGATGGATAATATTGGAAAGGCGGAGAAACAAATGAAACGTGTGCTGTTAGGAATGAGAAATTCCGATGTACGGATAGATACAAGGTTCTTTAAGATATTGTTGCCAGGATAGTGATAAAGAAATATAACTGTGCAGGTCATGTACGAAGGCTGAAAATTGGCAAAGGAAATATTGAACAAGCCGTCGTACACTGGAAGGTGAAAATAAGGAAGAACCCTAAGAAGATGATCAGGTGACATAATAAAATAGGCAGTTCATAAATGGATATGTAAGGCGCAGAATAGATGATTTGTGAAAAAATGAGCAAACGCCAAATATTAAAAGGCTTAAGGAAGAAGGACAATAAGATGTATATAATACTCGCTTGGATTAAAATAATCTTGGATAGTGTACTGAATTTGTTGTACTTCTTCAAACGTTGTCACAATAGGACTCGAAATAGGTTATTTCGCCACTTAGAATAAGAAGGTTATTGGTCTGTACGATATTCTTCGTTTTATTTGAGTTAATTTTCATTTGATTTGGAAAAATAAACGAAAATATTAATTCCACTGTGGAAGTAGCTGATGAAATTGATAAAAACCTGGATGTGAAAAAAGCACATGGATATGTTGAGATTACACCTCAAATAATTGGAACTACCAAGAAATGGGATTATCGATTATTCTTCTTACATAAATGTTCAATGCCATATTACGTATAGGAAGCGCTCCTAGGCAATCGAAAAAAAGGTAATAGTGCTGTTGAAACCAGGTAAATCGAAAAGTTTACATCGATCGTATCAACCTATATCTCTATGTTCAAATTATTTGAAAAACTTTGATTAAAGCAGTATTCCAGACCATCGATTTTCGTAACAAACATAGTACAGTTGATCAGGTGCATTGTGTCTCAAATAAAATACACAAAGCTCTCGAGGGAAAAAATATTGCTGCTCAATATTCCTCGACGTGACGTATCCCAAGCGTTTGATAAAGTTTGTCATGCTGGTTTGTTCACTAAGTTACGTGTGAAAAATTTTCATATCCGTGATATTGCATTCTGGAATCATACTTGATTAACCAGCATTTCAAGGTACGAGCAAACGACGTCTAACTAAAAAATCATATTGGCAGAAATATCACGAGGTAGTGTGTTAGGGCGTATCCTTTATCTCCTGTACACAGCCAATATCCCAACAAATAATCATACAGTTACCTCTATGTTTGCTGATGACACAGAAATTCCAGCTACAGATAATAGCGTGCTACTAAAAATTTACAGCTAACAATAAATTAATTAAGTGCTTGTTTAAAACGTTGGAAAATGAAAATTAACATCGAAAAATCTGTCCACATAAACTTCATTTTGCGGAAACCAGAGAATTATCCAATGACGCTGAAACGATAATCAAAAGTCAGTCAAGTACCCAGGGATGCACATCGATTTGCGCCCAAATTGTAAGCACTATGTCCGGCAAAAATGTTTGGAAATAAAATCAAAAACAAGAAGTATTTGTTGGTTAATAAGAAAGCACTCAACGTTGTCTATTGAAAGTAAACGACTTTTATATATGGTCATTGTTAAACTTACTTGAACTTAATACAATTGTGGGTTGTAATAGTATATCCAAAATAGATTGCATACAAAAACCTAAAAACGTTGCACTTCCTATGATTACACGTACATATCGATTTGAACTCAATAATAACATACACCGAGACTTAAAAATTCCAGTGGTCGTCGATGAAATTATTACGTTTCCTTGCAAACACGCAAAAAGACTGGAGGAGCACACTAATGTTGAAGTCATACAATTCCTGAACAACCCTGAGGATTTAAGACGGCTTAAATGTCGAAAACCATATGACTTAGTGAAGTAATGAATAAGTCGGGGACACTTCATTGGAAGTGTGACTCTTTACACGTAGTTTCAACTTCATCATCATTATTGTCAAGGATTATATATAATAAACTTAAAGAAAAAAATTTTTTCGCGAGAAATCAATATCAATAAAAAAAAGGAAAAGGTTCCTAGAATATTTTATTTGGAGCGTTCCGCTGTATGGCTGCCAAACGTGGATAAACAAAACTTAAATGTTTTTGAAATGTAGTGTCTGAGAAGAATGATGAATATCAGGTATCAGGTGGACAGACAGAATCACTAATAAAGAAATACTAAATAGAGCGGAAACGAAGAATTCTAAATGTTGGTTGGACATATTTTGAGGCACGATACTCTCATGAAAACAATATTAGAAGGAATGGTATACGGAAAAACCTCTAGAAGAAGACCACGCCACGAATATATAACGTAGATTATAGAAGACCTGGAATATAAAAACTACACGGAACTGAAGTGGTTATCAGGAAATAGAGAAAAATGGCAGACTGCTCAAAACAATCTGCGGATTAACAACAAATGATGATGATATAATATATATATATATATATATATATATATATATATATATATATATATATATATATATTGATGTTAAGATATCTTCTACAGTCACTAAATTTAAAATAAAAAAATATATACCTACGATACGATAGTATAATGAAGGTTTGAAGCTTGCAGGAATCAAATTGATTCGAGATAACCAAGGTAGGAACCACGGAAAAATTTCGAACATATCTACACTCTACAATGTTTTTTTTTTGTTTTTGTGGCTTAAATATAAGGGATGAGCAACATAGTCCCTTTACACACAAAGTGTGGGTGTAATGAAAGTTTGTGACTTAATAATAGTTTTAATAATAGTTTTAATAATAACGATAAAAGGAATATATAATATTTATAAAATAAAATAAAATACTATACAGATTAAATTTTGTAAATTGAAGCAAATCATTAAAACATGGACTATATAATATATATATATATATATATATATATATATATATATATATATATATATATATATATATATATATATATACTAGAAGTTACCCACGATTACTTGTTTTAGTACAATATCGCTGTCTCTTTCTTTTACTACGCGAAAGCAAAAAATCCAAAGAAGCAATAATGCGATTTTTTTAGTTAAGTCGAGATAGACAGACAGACAAAAATTTTAATAGCTCAATGCAGGTCGACGCCCCTAAAGCTATTGTTTCTTTGGAATACGGTGCCGTCTTTAAGCGGCCGTAACATTACCTTGAATAACGTCACAGAACGTTCATAATGGAAACAAACGATCGTGTTGCGACTATTACCATTGCATAAAGAAACGGTGAAATCGCGGCCACGTCGCTTTTAAAACAGCCGTTTAAACTATTTGACAGAGGTATCGCGCCCTACTTTTTAAACTTTAAATTATTTTATTTTCTGTCCTATTTGCGATATCAATGTGTAACAAAGCTCAGAACGAATCCGATAACATGGGCTTATGCGCATTTCATCATTATTGCTTTCATCGTTTTTGAGTTGAATCGGAACAGATAGACAGACAAAATTTAAAAAAAAATTGATTTTCTGTTTATGTGTGATAAAAATAGCCCAGTGTAGTAATTATAATTAAAATATCAAATAACACACAGACACTGCAGTTTTATATACTAGTATACACGTAGATATACAAAAGTGTTCATACAATCATTAAACTAACGAAATAAAAATATTTATTTACAAGAGTGAGGGGAAGTAATGATCACACTAAAAGATAAGGATTCACGTATGAATTAGTTTTCTTCAATATTTAAAAGGATTATAAAGATAAATTATTTACCACTCCTGAATTTCCTATGCATAGCCGATTCTATATAAGCAATTAGTTTGTGGATATTATTTTTAGTAAGAGTTAAGGTAAGCTCATTTTTAATATTATGCTTAGGGTGCAAATCTGAAAATAAGGGGCGAGTAAACATGAAATGTTCAATATCATCAACGGGACCAGATGAACTAGAGCTGCAAAGATGCACCGTGGACCGCTGGAAAGATGAAACCTATGCAAATAGGCACCAAATTTACCATGACCAGCACTTGCGTGTTTTAGAATTTAATATTCTTAAATCTTGTTCCATTATAAACTTTTGGAAGTTCACTGGAGATTCTTAACAAGAGTAACATCAACAATTCTGTACTCAGAGGTGATGATAAAAATATCCTGTGGAATGATGTTAGAGTTCACATTGGTAGCTAAAGTGGGGGGGCAGACTCTACAATGGGTTAATGTAGTCGTAATATAATAAAGTGATAATGTGTATATATATATATATATATATATATATATATATATATATATATATATATATATATATTGATTTACATATTTACGACATTTGCTACTCGATAATATATATCTTTTATCGAGTATCAATACTGGAAAATTAATCGCTTGGATGAAATAATTAATTAGCGTACCCATTTGTGATCAATCAATTTCGATAGCAACGTGATTAAAAGTTACTAATTTTGACTCCAGAAAATAATTCAATCAAAGTACCATCGAAGGAAATAAATGATCACAGGGATGATGATGATGATAACAATAATTATAAACGCTACTTTTTTCATAGGTCAGTAATAATAATAATTCACCTCTTTCTACCGTTTCCCTTAATATTCTACCGGTATAGAGTAAATCGGTTAGTCCGAATAATAACAATAACAAGCGTTAGATAATGAATTCATGTACCTAAGTAATGAATTCATTTCGGGAGAATTTTAACAAAAAACAACTTAGGATTATAAAATTTCCGCGTACACGTAAAAACAATTTAAACACTGGTAATAAAAAAAAGTTACAATATATCAACTGAACAATTACTAACGTCCTTGAAACGAATTTATAAATTTTCCATTTGCTGACCGTCGTATATATGTATATATATGTAAATATGTGTATATATATATTGTAAAATTTTCCTTCAGAAATTAAACAACCACTGTAGAAATGTAGAATATTTATTTAAGATTCGTCTTGGCCTACTGGTTTTAATTTTATATATATACACATATATAATGTATATATACGTGTCTATATATATATATATATATACATACCGCAATAGTTCTTGATAGTTAAACCAAAAATAACAGTCTATAAATACACATAAATATTATATGTTTATATATATATATGTTTATATATATATATATATATATATATATATATATATATATATATATATATATATATATATATAACTATTTTTCGTAAAATAAAATGATTTTTTTTGTTCAAACTCGAGCGTATCCAGTTTAACTAATGCGGGGTCATCAGAGCGGATCGGAAGGCGTAATTTTTATATTGGGTATTTTCATTTCTGTTTAATTATTTTATTTTCTTATTTCATTTTGTAATTGTGTATTTTTATATTTCCTTTTATTCTAAAAAATTCAAATAGATTAAATGTATACATTTCAAAATTAATTGTGTATAGTTTGAAATATAAACGTACGCGCGATTTATCTTGAATTTTAGCAATGGATTGCTGTAAATGAAACACATATTTGCACGATTTATTGCGTAAAACATATACACAAATAATGGAATCAGCGATTTCGTCCCACAACTACTTTGATGTAAACAATTCAAAAGTTTTTGATCGGTTAAACAATATTAAATTAATTGTACATTATATATTAATAAATATATGCCGTTATCACGATGTGTTTATTGCAATCCACTGCTCGATGTAAGCGTCGTTCTTTCCATCTGTAGCGACCTTCTCTTGGAAACCATTCTGTTATTTGTTTCATCCACCTGGCATCGTGCCTGCCCAATTTCATTTTAACTACGCTATACGTTCGACTGCATCGGACAATTTAGTCTGCTGTCTTATACACGTGTTGACTTTCTGATCTGATATCTTAATTCCCAATATTAATCGTTGGCAGGCTCTCTGTGTCACTGTAAGTTTCTTAACGACATACTTCGTTAGGTTGTATGTCTCCGCTCCAGTAAGCACCTGAATGGTACACTGTTCGTATACTTTTTTGTTAAATCTGTTAGGTATATCTTTATTTTACTTTTCGAATGCTATCCACGAGAGATGCGTTCTCGTCTTTTAATTTCCTTATGCATTGCTTCCTTTTCTATGGTAATAATTGAGTAAAATTATTACCTACCATATTATAAATAATCACGTTGTTCAGCAACGAACAATGCCAAATTGTTAATTACGTATGTACATAACCTCAATTCCTATATCAATCCACTGAATTTCTCCATGCAATTCGGTCGTTCGCCTTCCACTTGATACTAGATATTTTACATATATCATCTTCCCACCTAGCACGAGGTCTACCAAAACTTCTCCTCCCTTCTTTAGGGGTCCACTCCATAATCCGTTTAGTCTATCTATTATCTGTTCTTCTAGTCATATGCCACCCACTTCGGCCCCCCCACTCAAACTATACATCTATTACTTTTATCTGTTATCGGATCCATGTGTTTCGTTTTTGATACATCAATCCATCTTGTGCACACTGTGTCACAATAAGTCTTCCGAATATGGTCCTGGTAAGAATTCACGTTCCCTCCCGCACCATACGTTAGCACCAATAGGATACATTGGTTGTGTACTTTCCTTTTTAAGGACATAAGACAATATTGTTGTTTCTGCAAACTGCAATCCATGAGAGAGCGATTTTAATCGTGCTAATTACCTAAACTAAATGTATATGCCGGTCTACTTGATCTAACTTCTTGTACTAATTTGTTGTGGACTACCGCTTATAATCTCTTGTTAATATTTATTGTCACCCCTATTGCTTTAGATTTGTTGTAAATTGTTAGCCTTATCTATTAGAAAGGCGATATCACTGAGCTAAATAATTATAGACCGATCAGTTTACCGTTGCAAATATTAAAATTACCAGCTGACCCGACAGACGTTGTCCTATCTTAATTATGAATATTGAATTCGGATTGGTATAATTTAATTAATTTTAAAAAATAATTACTCAAAAACATAGGGTTTATAATTCTAATGCTTTATGATACACAACATTATTGGTGTTATTTTCCGGCGCATACATTAATAGTTTTGTTATTGTGATTACTTGTCTAAAAGAAATAAAGCTTCAGAACAGTGATATACTAATATCATTAGATGTAGTTAACATGTATAACAACATTCCTACAGACAAAGTAATAGAATATATTAAGAATAACAATTTAAATCATAATATTCATAAGGATCATTATATAAGAATATTGGAGACAGTACTAAATCAAAATTATTTCCGGTTTCAAAATAAATATTATAAACAAAATAGTGGTTTAATTATGGGATCACCATTATCACCCATTCTAGCTGATATTTATATGAACAAATTAGAAAATAACATTAAAAATAATAATATATTTAAAAATAATGTTAAATTATGGAAAAGATATGTTGATGATATTTTAATAATATGGAGTAATAATGATGAGAATGATCATAAGTTGAATAGTTTTGTATCCAATCTAAACAATTATAATAAAAACATACAATTTACATTAGAAATAGGAGGTAAAATAATAAATTTTCTAGATTTAAAAATCAACATTATTAATCAAAATATTGATATAGATATATACAGAAAGCCTACACAAACAGACACATTAATACCAAAAGATTCATTTCACCCAAAAATGCATAAATTAGCAAGTTTAAGAAGTCTTATCAATAGAGCAAAATCAATTTTAACAGACAAGGATAAATTGAATAAGGAAAAAAACATTATAAAACAAATAGCAATAAGAAACAAATATAACCCTACTACAGTTGATCAAATATGGAATAAAACTAAAGTTAATATAAATAAAGAAAAAAAGAAGTATTTAGGTTCAATAAATTATGTAGGCAGTCATACATATAAAATAATTAAAATATTTAACAAATACAACATCGATTTAGCAATAAGAAATAATAATACATTATTAAAATCAATAAATAATAACAAAATAGAAGATAAAAATATATTAAAAAATTCAGGAGTCTATAAATTAAATTGTAACCAATGTGAAAAAGAATACATAGGAGAAACAGGCAGACAATTCATAACAAGATTTAAAGAACATTTAAACTCATACACAAATAATGATGAAAAATCATTATTTGGAAAACATTGTACAGAATTAAAACACAAAATAAATAATATTAATCAAAATTATAAAATTTTACATACAGAAAAACATTTTAAAAAAAGAAAACTACTCGAAAAAATGGAAATAATAAAAGAAAGGGATAAAAATAATTTATTAAATTCAATGGTAAAGTTTGAGGAAGAATTAATTTTAAAAAGTGTATTGTAAAAATATTATTCCTAACTATTAATTTTTTAATCACATAAATATATATTTTTCATTGTTCAAACACATATTTTTATAAAATAATTATTTTCTAGCTACTGTTCTGTAAATTTTATATTACTGAAAATTGATTGTGTTGTGTACCACGGTCATTGTCAGATAGTCTTAAGTATTCATAATTCATTTTTGTGTAAAATTGTAAACTTAGTTTTAAATTAATATTTTATGATTTTATATTAATTAATTTTAATTGTATATAGCTTGACAATGGCGTAATTGCCGAAAAGCTTCGCATAATTAAATAAATTTAGTGATTTCAACTATTTTTAGTAATCAAGTATAAATAAAATCACTACATTCCACAATCAAAATTTTAAATTAATATTCAACCAATTTTTGAATGAAGTAATGTACATATTTACAGTTTCTTTGTACACTCAAGTGCAATTCAACATTCAGATTATATATATAAAATATATATATATATAAAATATATATATATAATATATATATATATATATATATATATATATATATATATATATGTGTGTGTTATGTATACAAAGTTATATATAATTATGGCCGGTTAATTTCGTCTTGTTTCGTGAAGATCATTTCTTAACATGTTTACCTGTTTACTTAATTTTTCTGATGTATGTATTTTATATATGTATTATATATATTATGTATCTATAGTGGAGGGTACATTATAAATTTAAAATAAATAAATTAAAATATAAAAATTTAATATAAATATAATAACAATAAAGATTACGTAAATTAAAGTGTGTTTGTAAATTCGCTTGTTAGTATTATTCGTTCAATTTTTCAACGACAGTTGATGCACGATATCGATGACAACCAAAATACCGCAGTCTTTATCAGAATAAGAAACATACCTTGTATCTGTTATTGACTATTGAGGAATTTATTGAATATAAACCCATAGATTAGAGATATCTGGTACCTAATCTATATGTCATACATATTCTTTCGTTCTTCGTATAGTCTTTTCGTTATTTAGGAATGGTCACTCGAAATAAAATTGAAAATATTAAAATAAACAAATATTAAAGTAAAACTAAGCCCAATTATTGTAAATAAATAAAGTAAAAATATAAATGAATTGTCAATGTCATGAAAAAATGGGAGGAATATTTTAAACAACTGTTAAACAATTATAACGACGTTAATATGAATGTACTGCAAATAATTCCAATAAAAGCAGAAAATAAAATATTAGATGAACTGCCAACTTTAGAGGAGGTGAATGATGCCATCAAATTATGGAATGAAGAAAAGGTATCGTAAGATTTTAAACAAGCTGCAATAATCTATCTATTAGTGATATGAATATTTAGAGGATTATTACGAACAAAACAAAAAAAGGTTTGCCAAAATCCGACCAATATGCGCAGTTATCCATGAATACTTTATCTGCGAGAAAGCGTACCAAACGTTTTTGCTGCATACTTAAAACAATTTAGGCGCCAACGTGTATGTAACGCGAGTAAAATAAAAAAAGTTTATAAAATTTCGATCATTAGTTTAAAAAAAAAATTATAAAGGAAAACTGCATAAATTACAATAGCTCTTCTCTGTATCGCGAGTAAAGTATTTAGTAAAATTTTATTAGAATGAATCAAGTATCTAGTCAAATCCCTGTGTGGTTTCCGATAAAACCGAAGTGTCATAGAGATGACAGTTATTTTACGACAGCTAATTGAAAAAAATATATATGAAAAATGCCTTTGATTCCGTTAAGAGAGAGGCATTACAGTCAGTGTTAAAGCAGCAGGCTGCCCACCGAAAATTATGTCTTTTAAAGAAACTTCATGATCAAACTGAAGAAGTTATAATATGTGATGCTGGTTTAACTATACCCATAGACAAACACGGTAATTAAACTGGGATGCATACTAGCACCTACACTTTTCAACTGTTATGGTTTATGTGGCCTTCATGCAACATTCAGCTAAGATAGATGTTGAAATAAAATACCAAATTGATGGTGAATTATACAATCTCGCGAAATTTAATTCATAGAAACGATCCAAAATCTTCAAGTTAACATGCCCGCGGTATGCAGATGACTATGTTTACGTAGCTGATGAGGTAGATGAGCTTCAAGAAGGCTATGAAATGTCTGGAACGTACATAAAGAGGATTCGGCATCAACTTTAATAAAATTGAAAATGTTCAAATCAGCGACGACGTTGTGTCAGATATCGGAATAAATGGGAATAGAATTCGTTCGATCGATGCTTTTAAGTATATCGGTAGTGTTATTAATAAAGCTGCATAGAGATGATGAAATTTCTTCGCGATTAAAACAGCCAAATTATCTTATAACAAAAATGAATATTCAATAATAAGAATATATCAGCGAGCACAAAATTAGCGGTGTACAATGCTATTATGATTAGGGTACTTCTATACGCAAGCAAAACGTGGTCAATAACGAAGAAGCATGTCAATTAGACATATGCCATCAGAGATTCCTGCAAAGAATTCTTCGGATATGCTGGACTGATCGTATATATCAAACGGAGAAGTTTTAGTTAGAACAAAATTTCGATCAATCGATCAGTTGATACCGGGAAAACGCATGAATTGGACCGGACATGTACTCAGGATGGAAGACGAACGAATTCCAAAAAGAATATTGTACGTAGTTCTGGACAATAGTAAACGTCCGATGGGCAGACCGCGACGATTTAAAAATGATGTGCTCTTAGAAAACCTTAAAAGTTTAGTTATTAAACCAACAAAGGACTATTGGGAAAGTAACGTCCAAAATCGTAGAGCGTGACCTGATATGGGTCGAAAATTAACGAATATTACTACAATACAGAAAAGAAGTAGAACTTCCAAATCTTCGGTCATTATTTTCACTTGGGACCATACAACTTGAGAAATACTGTTATTCGAATAAAGTACCAGCCGACTCCAATATCCTACTTGGGCATAATTTTAGATTTCCGGCTTACTTGATCTAACAAACCTTAAAGATAAGCTCTTAAAATTTTTGAACCCACTAAAGTCTATTGCAAATGGCTCCGATCCTTCTATCCTTACCCTATTATACAAATCATTAATTCTCTCTAGACTAATCCTAGATACTCTGCAATATGTCATCCTGAGACTTATTACAAGTAATTTTTTGTCTTTGTCGATAGTTAATCTTCAAACGGAAATTAAAATCGCTCCCTTACATGCTTCCAGACAGATTTCTTTTTACTGTAATTTCAATAACCCATACCGCCTAAATCTCATTTTTTATATCAGCAATAACTGGAGATTTGTTTCTTCTAAAAAGCCGCTATTAGCAACAAGAATTTCCCACTATTACAATTACCATCCAGCTCTAATTCCTGATTATCCTTCCGCATACTTTTCATTTCCATATAGTAAAAATCTAGTAAATTTATAACCTAGGCCAAAAAAAAACAAGAAGTAGAACTACTGTTTGAAGCGATAGAATACAACACGTAAAATGTCAACTTTGTACTTTTAGAACAATGCACTACATGCGATACAAACACTAGAATGGATAACAGAGAAGGACTCGACTGGAGTGCGAATAAAAGAAGATATATATATATTAATAAACTTGTTATAACCACACGTCGTAGCCACAACATATATTCAAATAAAATACTCATAAACCATAATATATATATATATATATATATATATATATATATATATATATGAATATACTTAAGTTCAACACTCTACCACTATCCATTGACGAAGCTGGCTGATATGAATTCTTCGTTTAAGACTAATGCAATCGATTTTGGTATCATCTAACTTTGTGATAACACTTGTTATCAAAGCCATATGTCGATAATATTCAGTTTTACATTACGTTCATTAACTGTAAGCTGATCGTCGAACAAATTACGCCTAACTAAGGAACGTTATTAAGGATTATTTTTTGATTTTTTTTTTTTATAATCCTAACTTAACTTTCTGAAAATTAAAATGATAACAAGCTTGCAAGGGAACGATATAATTTTATTGTAATAATTTTTTGGTTTATATATTTCAGCCATAGCATCAGCAGTTATAATGACTAGTACTGCCGGCATGTCGCCGATTTCGTCCACGTTCGGTAAGATGGGTTTCTGTTCGAAGCACAAACCGTTGAAAGTAATGGTCCTCGGTCAAGCCGGAGTTGGTAAAACGGGTAATTCTTAATTTTCACATCGTCATTTTGTTAATGTCGTCGATTTAAATTACTCGCGGTTCAAACTATAAACGAGGATAAATATTTAGGAGAAAATCATTTTTTTTAAAAATATATTTAATATTATCTTATATACATGGGGCTAATGGTATACCGGCAACCAGCTTTCGAGGATATCGTATCAGAAAAGTTATTAGAATTGAAAAACGACAATGACCCCTGCTCCTCGACGTGAAATAACGGAATGGCTACGAAAAATTCATTCGACTTCGAGTTCAAATTAAACATGGTAAAATTATAGTAGATTACGAATTTTTCACACGAGAAAATATCAACAATATATGTGTGTGTACGAGTTCGTCAAAATACGTATTGTATAAATTTCGATAATTTAGTAGAAGGTGTCGTTTAAATAGAAAAGATTTAAACGAAACGCGCTTTCATCAGATTATATAAAATTAATAATTAAATATATTTATCTTTTCGAAAATCATTATTTTAGTTTTTTCTCGATTTATTACTAATCCAGCTTGTTTACTTATGTTCTCAAGCTTATGTAAAAGGGTGAAAAGTTTTTCTTTTGATGAGGCGATTATTGTTATATCATCAGCATACCGTAAATTATTAATAATTTTTCCCCCTATTTTTATACCATCTTCCCATGTATCGAGTACTTTCCTGAGTTTCCATTCGCTGTAAATGTTAAATAAAATGGGGCTCAGAATACATCCTTGACGGACACCTTTTTCAGCTTTAAATACGTCAGTTAATTTATTATTGATTTTTACTTTTCCAATGTTATTGTCATAGCGCTTTAACTAATGTTATTAAATGTCGCAGTACGCCCATTTGTTCTAATATCTGTCATAATGTCCTCCATTGTACATAGTCGAATGCTTTTGAGTAGTCTATAAAGGCCACTGAAATATTAAATTCGCGACTTTTCTCTATTATCTGTCGCATATTCAGAATTTGTTCTCGCGTAATTTTTCCTGGAATAAAACCTGCTTGCTCTTCTGATATCTATGGTAGTATGTACGGCTTAAGCCTCTCATGTATGATATGCAACATTATCTTACTGGCATGCGATACAAGGGCGATCGTTCTATAATTTTTGCATATATCTCGCGATCCCTTCTTATGGATTGGGACATATATTGATGTTGTCCAATCCTTTGGCCATATGTTTGTACTCCATAACGTATATATATATATATATATATATATATATGTATGTATGTATACGGTGTTGACAGTACAACCCAATCGGTATTTAATTTGTGAAAAAATTTCCGAGATCTTTTTTGGGAACTGGTCCTTGAATGCGCCTATGAGTACCATTATATTGTCTGTTAATTTGCAACGTTTGTAATACTGTTTGTTTACATACTTCGATTTTTACTCAGATTTACTTATACTTACACTAAGATGCTTAATGTTAAAAAATTCTCGTAAAACCGGTTGAAATTCGTAGCCGACAGTTTGACGTCATGCTGAGAGAGAAATTATTAACAGTTTTCGTAAAATATTTTTGGGTATAATTTATTATTAGGAGGGCGAACAATATATAAAGAATACACACACACACACACACATATATATATATATGCATTATAATAAACCGGTGGATGTAGGTAGTAAAAAACCGAAAAGAATAATAACTGTTCAAGGGTAGATAAAATAATACGCAAGTAAAATAAACATCTCGTTAATTTAAAGGAACAAAATAAAAAATGGCACTGATTAAATGAAACCGAATGGTGCGCTTAGAAAAAAAAATTTACAAAAAATTTTATTTTCTTAAAATAATGTTTAAGGTAGTAAATTGAGCATTTGCTAAATTATGTTCAGTTTATAACCAGTTTTTAAAAAATATTTTACTAACAATCTTTAATATTATTAATCTAATTAATTATATACTTAAATACGTTTAAGTATACACACGCACACACACGTACATATATATATATGAGAATATCGAGTGAAAAATTATTAATATTTTTTACACAACACATACACACATATACATATAAATCGATGTCAATCAAAAATGGCAGTTGATATTTTCGTTTCAATTTTTTTTTTTAAATATAGAAACCAGTTCTACGTAAATAAAAATTAATTATCAATCTAAATTCTGAACAACAGAAACAAATAACAGAGCAACGAATTAATCATGTTTATTATTTTTACATTTAATTTCATTTTTTTTCTATCCATAAAATTGAACAACTTTGTAACGATATTGCCGAACGGTGGCAAATTAAAATTTACTTTATTGTGTATTATTTTCGTATACTAGATGTAATACGGGATAGCACTCTTCACCGTAATAATTAATAGTTACATGATGAATAACTTTATCCCGCGAAATGGAATCGAAACCGTGATTAACGAGTTGATAATCGAGCGCTCTCTTACAAATAAGTCCTGTATACATAAAGACTCAAGAGGTGGTGGACATTTTTAGATGTGCAAAGCTCCCGTTTAGAGTACCTTGCATAAATTCAGGAATGTCAGAAGCACTAGACCCGCAGGTTAATCTTGAAGAAACTACAAGAAAAAAGTACCAATAAGGCTAATCCCTAATAGCTACTGAAGAGCAGATGACCTTAAAGGAACAGAGCCCTATTCTTCCAAGTCAACCAGCTGATGCCCTATTATCCCTGCTAATACTATGAAAAAGGTATCGAACAGCACTTAATGCGATGTCTTAAAGCCTCAGGAATATAGGAACCTCTAAGAACCTAAATGTGGAAACTGGCTGGCAGACTATCTTAGGGTCTATGCCTGTAGGAAGACTAAGAAAGTTTTGCCTAAATGAGAGATTACCTACAAGGATAAAGCACATGATGTTGATGAGAAGGTTTTACACAACTTTTTAGACGGTTTTGCATTAAAGCACAAATATATTTTTCTGTTCCGGATTTAAAGATAAAATGGAAATCTTGCATAAATTTTAAATTGGTGATTCAAACTTATACATATCTACGAATGAATAACCCAATTAGCGAGGAGTGAGTGGGGATTCCATATGATCCTCCAAAACTTTTTTGTAAAAAGCTAATATTAAAAAAAAAAAAAAACAGGTATCGACAACATTTATTCGCTACTAAGCAATTCTATTTCGCGTTAGAAGCGACTCTAATTAAGCGAAGAATTCAATTCGAACCTTAATAATAGTTCCGAAGTACACGTGGACTCTATTATTGTTAAAAATCGAACGTTAATTCACTGAGACCTGCCATAAGGGGCGAACTGAAATAAATTACTCCAATTCCAGATGAAAGGTGTCCTGTAAAACTAAAATGTTAATATCTTCTTATCCATACGGTTTTTCTTTTAGTCGGAAACTCAAATGTAAATACATTGTTCATTCACTCATCCACAATGTTTTTTTCATTATTTTTTTTTATACGCATGTGCGTTGCATTCAAGGATCCCACTAAGTTATGCAGATTGTCGGCAGAATCTTATTAACACATTCGAAAAATATATAGATGATTAATCTTACGAACAACAACAACAGTAATAAATTAAAAATATCACATTATATGTTTAGACGCGTTAAATAATTTATCGACCAGATCATAATGATAAATACAACTTGTTATTAATCATAGGAGTTCACATTCATCTCTCAGGACCTGTTTATGTCCCGTACTCGCTATACACTTCATTTGATTATAGTAAATTTGTATGATTTAATATACAGCCTAAAATCCACAAACAAGGATTTACGAGAGTATTTCATTTTTTAATTTATTATTATTTAAATTATTTATACAAGTACTCGATTAATAGATTTTGAAAAATATTCATTTTTTTTCTTTACTAAAATATTTGTTTCAATTTTAAGCGGGCTTCGAATCATATTTTCGTCCCGGGATCCCAAAGTTTATGTAGCGTATCCGAATATAGTCGTTAATTTTTTTTTTTTTTTGCCCAGCTTGCGCCATTTGGCCAGTTTAATCTATCCAGTTAATCTATTTTAAATCTCAATGCCACTACGTTTGATAAAATTATATAAACTGACAGAGACAGAAGATAGTGGGTCGGAAACAATCAATTCAATACTCACGGGTAATGTGTGCCATTTTTGTACAACACTAAACAACATCTCATCTCTATGTTTTCGAAACTTCGGACAAATCCAAATTTGATGCTCGATACAATTGTCAACATCGCATGTACCATCAGAAATTATGCACAATTTAGCTAGGTGTGAGGGGGAGAAATTATGACCGGTACGGAATCTAAATAAAGTTGATATATAATCCCTCGAAATGTTTTTATGTAATTGAAACCATGGTTTACTGGGAACTGTATGCATCAAGGCGAAGTATTTTTCCCTTTATTTTGACTTTCGGTGATGTAGTACTGTTGGAAATCAATTAGTACAGACTGTTTAATCTTTGGTAAAATATCAGTACAATTCCATTTAATATTCTCGTAAGGGACACACTTGATAGATTATAACTGTCAATTCATCGACCACCTCATTTCCAGCAATACCACAATGAGAAGGGACCCATTTAAACTTTATTCTAGATCCACGATTGTAAAGCTGAATAACCCGATGTCTGACATCAAATTCTAACTTGGACATTTTAAGTTCTGGGAACTTAGATAATTGTAATAAGACACTTGAGGAATCGGATATTATTAGAATATTTTTTCCCTCATATCTTTGACTACGAGCAAGGCTTTGTAAATGGCAAACAATTCTACAACAAATGAGGAGCCTGCAAAGGATAATCTGTATACTTTCGATATGCCTTTTTTCGGGTAATATAAAGCAGAGGTATAATTTTCCCGTATTTTATCGACCGACCCATCTGTAAAAATAATTTCATAGTGGCTGAATTTTTCATTGATTGCTTGCATAAATGCAGCGTTGTTAACTCCAGAAGGGATAGTTTTAGCAATATTATTATCAAAGGTAATTAAATCAACGTCTAAAAATAAATCCTGAAAGTAGAAACGGTAGAAGGGTTAAGAAACATTTTGGGTGATTTCAATTTTTTCCCATTTATTATGGCTGCAGAGAAGAGGAGGTAGACTTTTATTTGACCAATATCTATTATGCCGCAGTCTCAGTAAACATCGAATTTGTTTATTAATCACATGGATTTTTCTCTCTTTCACTTTGAGATAAAACTTGTTCGCTATATACTCCTGCCTAAGTTTTAATGGAGGTTCAGACATCTCCGCGTTTAAAGTCTGTAGGGGCGTGGAGGATATCGCTCCCAAACATAATCTAAGAGCCTTATTTTGAACAACTTGTAATTTTTTCACCTGTGTTTTGCTGAGATTTATGAAAGGCGCTATATAGTCCACATGGGATCTGATGAGGGATTGGTAAATCCGCAGACTTATTAATGGATGTACTCCCCATTTAATACCTGTGATTACTCGGAGCAGATTTAGACCCCTATCACACTTCTGCAACACAAATTCCAATTCTGTATTCCATAACAATTTGCTATCAAATACCACTCCTAAGTATTTAATTGTTGTATCAAATTTTAATGTTTTTTTTTCCCAAAGTAAAGGTGAGACACGATTTAATTTCCTGGTAAACATTATTCCATTAGATTTGTCTATATTTATAGACAAATCTAGATCTT
Source organism: Coronaproctus castanopsis (assembly GCA_032883995.1). Lineage (NCBI taxonomy): Eukaryota > Metazoa > Arthropoda > Insecta > Hemiptera > Monophlebidae > Coronaproctus > Coronaproctus castanopsis. The sequence continues at coordinate 70,039,466 of CM065052.1, read as the reverse complement.
GTAGAATCTCCTGTAGGTCAAGAAGCGCCTTCTGAGCTTTTTTAACCACAGTTTCCACTGATGACACAAATAGCTAAGTCATCGGCAAACTGAAACATTCTAACAGACTTATTTTGAACTTTTTCTATTTCGTTTGTGTATAGGAGGTATAAAAAAGGACTCAAAATACTCCCCTGTGCTAATGCTTTACCCGAATAGACAGAGTTGTACTTTTTACCTTTATATCTGACGGTTAATTTTCTCCCATTGAAGTACTCAAATATCCAGGAACATATATTTTTATTAATACCAAATCCTACTAGTTTATTATATAATTTTGAAAGATTGACATTATCGTACGCAGACTTGATATCAATACAGATAGCAAGAGCATATAGATTTCTGGTTAGGTTGATCTGTACATGTAAATAGAATGAACTTAATGCATCTGCTGTACTAAAACCCTTTCTAAAACCATACTGAGAAAGTGAAAGTTTCTTAAATTTATTAGCCCACCATTCTAACCTAAATTTTAATATATTTTCTAAAGTTTTACCTACACACGACAACAGGGAGATCGGTCTGTAAAACCTATAATTATCCGGAGACCGACCTGGTTTACAGGACAAACAATATGTTCTTTCCAAATAGGAGGAATGTATTTCAAATTTAGTGAATTAAAGCCAGTAGAAAAATTTTAGCTTCCTCCGGTAACTGTTGTAGCATTTTGTAGGAAATTTTATCCACTCCGACAGTAGAGTCTTTCTTATGATCTAAACTACGAAATAGTTCCCCTTTTGAGATAGCATGTTTTAGCTCTGGTGTGGGGTTAATATGATTAACAAAATGACCTTTCGGAAAATGGGATCAACTGGACTTTCAAACTGTTTTATAAAATCATTAATCCATTCTGTGCTCGTAGGATTTATACAAGAAGAACAAAACGGATATTTAAACCATTTAACTCTTTGCCATATCTCCCTCATGTTTAGCCCCTTATTTAATACTATTACAAAAATTGCGAAACGCATTTCTTTTTTGTACTTTTAAATATCTTTTCGTTTCAGCCTGTTTTTTTTTTTATATTTAATAAAATTCTCCATTGAAGGAGGAGCATTGTAAGTCGCTAATGCTTTTCTCCTTAGCGCAACATATCGATTATACTCGGCACCCCACCACCGATATCGGCGATCTAAAGGTACAGTGTCGGTGAATCTTTTAACTGTAGGCGCTGACTTATTTACGGCTGAATGAATAACCTTCTCGATAAATGAGTATTGTTCTGATGGAGACATGGCACAGAAATTGGCTATATTAATTAATTTCTTTCTCTATTAAATGTTTGTATTTAGTCCAGTCAATCCGATTTAATCTTTAACTAAAAAAACTTCCCTACTGCGACAAAAATATATCGGGTAACTTAATTTGTATAAAAACTGGAATATTTTCCTATTAGCCAATCAATCTTTTCACAGATACCAGAGGAAGCCAAAATTAGATCTAAATTATTAGGAGCCTGATTAAATCTAGCGACTCGGGTGGGCTGTTCTGTGTTAACAATATAAAGGTGATGTTCATCTATAAATTTCAAAAGCTCATGACCTTCATAATTATGTACAGATGAACCCCAAGCCGAATGAAGACAATTTAAATCCCCTAGAATCAGAAACGGATGTTTGTTCTTTTTCGGATTATGTATTAAATGTTCCCAGTCAACAGAAGTAATTTTATGTTTTGGAGCGGCATACACCCCTATTAAGTCAAATTGAAATTTACGTGTTTTAAAAGTGATTCTCAAAGTTTCAACTACGTTCCCAAAATTCGGAATATTAATAGTAAAATATTCCGTTGTCAGTGAGTTATGGATAATGATAGCCACCCCTCCGTCCTTTCTATGTGTACGATCGCAACGTAGGATTTTATAATTAGGAATCTTAAACTGCTGATTTGGTTTGAGCCAAGTCTCACATAACACGCAGACAGACGCTCTTGACCTAGACAGAAACTCTACAAGTTTTCCCTGACAACCATAAGCAGACCTGCAGTTCCACTGTACTATTTTTATGTCTTTTAGGATATCGATTGTTGTTGGGAAAGATTGTAAGATGGATGAGGGTTAATAATAATAAGGAGAACTAAAGTAACATACTATGTAATACAAACATAATGTAACCTAAATTTAACTTCCCTGCGTGTATAAACAATTTTATGATATATACATACATACGCATACACACACATATTAATCTTGCATTTATTTATTTATTTTATTTTTAAAATATTATTATTTCATATTTTTAGATATTTATTTATTTATTTTATTTTTAAATATTATTATTATTTCATATTTTTAGATTTATTGTTTTCTGAACTGTTTCTTTCTGAACATTCCTGATATTTTTATTTAAGGGTCGTCCAGAATCTTTTTTTTTTTAAATTGATTTATCTACAACTTCCACAACAGGAATATTATCCTGACTGTGAACGAGCTCATCTATATCACAAAAATAATTATAATTTTTTTCTTCCCGTGAAGCTTGTATATTAATTTTTCCTTCTTTGCTATCAGCTCGTGGAAATCAATATTATTATTTAAAACCTGAAATCTATTCGAAAATTTAGGACTATTAAAGTTTGTATAAGGTTTGTACTGCCTACTATCTTGTTCGGAGAATAAAGCTCTATGAGCATATGAAAAGGTCTGATTAATTGTTGGAATTTCTAAAGCTGCTTCCGCATAACCTAAATTTTTGTAATGAGTTTTTTTATGTCTTCTTGTCTACGTCTTTCTGGACATGACTTAGATAATGATGAGTGATCACCTTTACAATTAATGCAAAAAGGTTCCACCGAACAATCACTTTTAAAATGCGAATCAGAAGAGCACCGACTACAACGTTTTTTAATAGACTCGCATGTTTTCGAACCGTGAGAAAAACGAAAACACGAAAAACATTGGCGCAGATTTTGGATATAGGGTATCTTATTAATATAAATATGTTTCGGTATATTTTGACCGGTGAAAAAAATCTGTACCGATTTCGAGGGAACAAACTTTATTTCTCCTTCCTCTAAAATTCGCCGATTCAAACGATGAATTTTTTTAATATGGAAAAAACCATTATCTATATCTTCGAATAGTTCCTCATTGGATATATCGGAGTCAACACCTTTTATGACTGCCGATCTTGTAAGGTAATAGAGATGGATATATGCTTTTAAACCCGCTTCTCTTATCCGCCTGTCATCAACTAATGAATTAGGTATGTGTTTATCTTCACACAAAATTAAAACAGGAGCCCTACCTATTCGTTTAATTTCTGTGATTTTGTTACAATAACCTAAATTTTTTAATATCTTAGCTATACGAACCGTACTGATTGAAACGTTATTATCAGAGACTTGTACTACAACTTTAAAATCTGAATAATCGTCACAATTATCGTAATGCAAGACTAATTTTGGCGAGACTCGAAACCTAACGATAATTACGATCTTTAAAATTTTAGTGATTACGTTAACATTAACATAGGCAAATCGATTGATTTAATGGAAAAAAATTCGTTCTCGTACAACTGTCTTCACTCAAATTCTGAGCGATAATTAAAATTTCGCCAGATTTTATTAAAAGATAAATTAAATCTCCTGCGTGGTAAAAGACAGCGGGCGGAAATGACAGTTGTCGGACCAGCCGGAAGATTAACGATGCGGTCGCGTGTCGAAAATAATTATCTCTCTAAACTTTTAAATTACGCAACGTAACGTTCAGCCATCTATCATTTATTTATTTATTTAAATTGATATGCCGTATACAGCAACTAATGGCTAGAGGCGCAGAGGTAAATAATCATTAAATGATATTTGAGGAAGATGAAAGGTCGTAGAATGATCTTTATAGACTGTATCGAGTTCTGCCATTTATATTGCGAATTATTTTTAAACACTAATACACGGCACCTAGAACGTACTTGGTAGATTCAATTTATTCCGAAAATAAGAATACCAGTTGGAGAACATGAAGTTAATAATTTACATCTAAAGAAGAACTAACAAAATTCATTAACAGATTGAAAAACATAACTAAAGAATATAGTTTAGATGTGACGAACCAAATAAAGACTAAAGTGATGGTAATTAATATGGTCAAAAATAACCAACATGAAGCTAAAAATACGATATAGTAAACTAATTTAATTACCTCGGATCGCTCGGTGGATGTGAAAAAGAAATCTGCAAGCCTCTTGCATCGACAAGGAATGCGATGACGAAAACTATCAAATTGACTATTCTCAATCGTTGGTAGCAATTATGGCGACAATTTCTTGGATAACAATTCTTCTACCTTCATTGACGACCATTTTCGGATATTATCCAGCCAATCTTCTTCTGCCTACTCTTCTTTTTCCTTTTACCTTTCCCACGGTTATGGTCTGCGGCAGTATATACTTTGGGCCTCTTAATATGTGTCTACGCTGTTTTCCTTCGCTTGATCGTGTTCAACAATTCTTTATCTTTTTTCAATATGTCCAGTACTTCGTTATTCTTCTTCTTTGTTGTCCACGATATGATACGACGGTAACACCACATTTTGAAGGCTATAGTTTTGATTATTTTATCCTTCATCGTCCATATTTCGCAGCCATACAGCAACACTGATCATACGTAGCATTTTAAAACTCTGAGTCTTACTCCGAGAGATATTCTATGCGATGTTAATGTTTTCTTCATTTTCATAAATGCTACTCTTGCCTGTCCTATACTGTATTTAATTTCTTCGTTTGAATCCACCGGCTTTGTTTAGCCACGCGCCGAAATATCTGTACTTGTTCACTACTTCTAATTCCCCATTACTTAGTATTATCTTTGGTTTACTTTGATCTACTGTCACAATTACTTTGGTTTTCTTAGTATTAATTGTAATACCATATTTATCACTGGTTCTTTCTAATAATTTCAATAATATTTCCCGATCTTTCTCATTTCCTGCTAATATTACCGTGCCATCTGCGTATCTGGTATTATCAATGATTTCACCTCCGAATTTGACACCTTTAGATCTGTTTGTTAACGCTTCTCTAAATATGATATCCGCGTATACATTAAACAATGTCGGCGACAAAATGCAGCCCTGTCTCACACCGGGTTCAATTTCGATTTTATCGGTCGTTTCGTCGTTATTTAGCATCACTGTTGCCATCTGTTGCAAATATAAATTCTTTATTAATCTTCTATCAGCCGTATCCAATCCAGTTTCTTGTAATATATTAATTAATTCGACATGCCGTACTTTGTCGACGGTTTTTTCAAAGTCTGGTCGTTCAAATTCTTTTAACTTTTGAATTAATATTTTCATGCAGAATAATGCATATCTGGTTCCCGGTCCACATCGAAAACTAAATTGCTCTTTACTTATGTTTTCTTCACAATTTTGCCGTATTCTAGCTTGTATTACTCGTAGTAGTATTTTCAATGTACGGCTAATTAGACTTATAGGTCTGTAATCGTTACACGATGATGGCCTGCTGGTCTTCGGAATCATAACTAAATTTGACACTAGCCATTCTTTTGAAATATCTCCTGTATTAAACAATTTACTTAGTATCTTAATGATTCTATCATTAAACAGGTTATACATCTCCGCTACAACATTATCTGGTCCTGGTGTTTTACGTATTTTTGCACATTTCATTGCCTGGGCTACTTCATCTTCTAATATATATAAAACATTCTCAACATTCTGTTCATTGTATTCCGCACTTAGACCATCTCTGTCGTCCCAAAATACTAATCGACAATGCTCATTCCATTCTTTTTTAATATCGTCACTTTTTATTAGTGATTTCTCTGTTTTGTTTTTTAACATCATTGGTTTTCTTTGTCTATCAACTTCTTTTAATAATTTATGCAATTTAAAATTATCGTGCTTTTCTTGTAGTTTTTCAATTTCAACGCATTTTTCTTTAAGTAATTTCTCTTTTGCTTCTTGAATTTTCTTCCTCACTATCTTTTATACTGCTAAATATTCTACTCTATCTATATTTTTCAATGATCTTCGTTTTTCTAACAGTTTTGAAATTTCCGCTGTGAACTATTTATACTTTGTTCTCCATTTTTTGAATTGCTTCCCTTGTTTGAGTTTGCACAACATTTATAATCATTTTCCATATAATCGTCAGCTGTTCTTTCATTTACAATTTCTATTTTTCTCCTACTGAATTCATTGGATATAGTTGTTTTTGCTTGTTTTCTAGTCGTATCATTACTTAACAATTTTTGAACATATTTTTGGTGGGTACTACCTCTTTTATCGGCCAGTGCTTTAATATTTTTCAATTTAACGGTCATTCTGGCGCATAGGAGGTTATGATCAAAATTAACATCCGCTCCTGGGTACGTCTTCGCCGATTTTACTGCGTTTCTATATCTTTGATTAATTAAAATATAATCAATTTCATTTCGAATTACATTGCTGTCTGTCTCTTGGCGATTTCCATCTATAGAGCATTCTTTTTGGCAGTTTGAAATATGTATTTATAATTATAAACTCATTTTCTTCACAAAATTGAATCAATCGTTCGTCTCGTTCATTTCTGTTTCCTAGTCCATAGTTTCCAGTAACTGTAGAAAACATCTGACCTACTTTAGCATTAAAATTACCAATAATAACTGTAGTTTCGCTTTTTCGGATTGCTTTTAATGCTTGCTCCAGGTCTCCGTAGAATTTCTCGAGTTCTTCTTCTGTACTATCTTCTGTTGGCGCGTACACTTGAATCACGTTGAGAGGAGTTGGGAAAACTATTCAGTTGTAGCAAGATGACTATACCAGTTACTACTGCATAATGCATTATCGATTTTGCAATATCGTTTTTAACTATTGTCGCTACTCCACACCGATGATTGCCGCTGTCTACTCCGGAATAGTATACTTTATAACCGTCGCTTTCAAAATTACCAGAGTCCATCCACCTGGTTTCCGATACACCCCCAATATTTAATCTATTTCTGTTGTCACGTTCTTTAATTTACCTACTTCTAGTAGTGTCCTTACATTCCATGTTCCTAACATTAGCTCAATCCTAGTGAGCGTTAAACGAGAGATCCGCCGCCCTCTCTGTTATTATGTTTAGAGGGTTTTACATGTTGACGACCTGAGGAGATCCCCTTTATCCTTCTGCTGGGTCTGGTCTATACGAGACCACATCAACCAGTAACATTTATATATTTCTTTATATTCATGCCGTAATTGCTTACTAGGAAATTTAATGCGGTGGTTTTCCGTTGCCTTCCGCATGATTTTCTATTGGGGTTTACTCTCCTAGCCGAAAGGACCCGGTTTAAAGGCGCCGGATACTTACTCGCTCTAGAACTTACCAATCCTACTGGAGCACATTTTCACGAGCGAGCTACTGATAATCTGCAGTTGTTACACAGTTAAAGCTTAACGGTATTTAATGATAAGAACACCTTCGGCAAGTGAACCATCCGTTTTCCTATCAGCCATTTATTGTGAGTTCCGATTTAGCTTTTCTAATCGACCGCCGAATAGGAAATTACCACTCTGCACGACGTGGACGTACGGAACCTACACTCTCCGCCGATGGATCTGGCACTACAAAGCGGTCGAGTGACTACTTACTAGAGAAGGTGGCTCTAGTTACGACAACCTGTGCCCCGCAGAGCACATAATATAATCAAAAACCTAAAGTTAAAATTAATCGGGACATTGATATTTTTAATCGCAATATATGCATCGGAAGATGGAATATTAAAAGAATTGTTTAAAATCTTATAAATACCTTCGAGATGGAGTACAGAAAAATTCTTCGGATACTCCCTGGATCACGTACAACTAACAACTCAATTCTATATGAATTGAAAATAAACATGCTGCATTATTCGCGGAAATAAATAGAAATGTTGTAAGATATTTCGGTAATTATTAAGTTTACCGGGTCTTGGGATGATGTAAAATTGTACATTAAAATGAACGGAATATAGCTGAACAACATTTGGTATGCTGATGATTCTGTTCTTGCAGACTCAATTGAAGACCTACAGGAATTTGTAAATCTATAGTAAACGAAGTGGGATGATCCTTAATATTGGCTTAATATAAGTATAAAGAAAACTAAATCAACGATGATCAGCAGAAAGGCTAACGTAACATTCAAGATGAATGTAAAAAAAGTCGAGAGAAGGTGTTAATTCAAATGCTTGGGTTGCTAATTTTCAACCCTGAAGCTGAGGTTAATACATTTTAATACATTTAAAACGCTTTCTTAAAGGTGGAAAGTTTCTTCACAAACAGTCCTATAAATTTAAAAGCGCTTCGAAAATTGGTAACGTATGTCTGTAGTATCGTTTCATATGGACTGGAAGCAACAAAATTTACAACGAAAACATTTTTTTAATCATTTTGGAAACTTGCGAAAAGATTGCTGAGGATATATTAGAATTAATCAACGCTAAGATATTTCTGACCTAGATTGTCGAGAACTTGAATATTTCGAACATTTAATCGGAGGTCGAAGATACCAACCGGTAAAATTAGTAATGAAAGTAAAAATCCCAGTACAGGGAAATAGAAATACTTCCTGATTGGATAAGGTGCGGAAATGAGGACTACGATTAGTCGGTGATCTTGTACGTGCAGCGAAAGGGATAAAAACTTTATAGTATAACATCATTAGGATCGTCGACGAGCAGTCGTACGTATTGACAATCAAAGAAAATAAGTAAAAACTCTCCTATACGTTCATACGTTGTTCATTCTTGTTGGAATTTTGCACCAGCTGTTGCTGCCATTAGCGCGAACATTTCTGGCATTGTGCACCCTCGATGTATAATGAACTTTTCCTTGGCTATCGTCTCCTTCACGAGTCTCCCATAGTTTCTTCTCGTAATCGTATCGTAACGCATTGATTACTATGATGTAAAAATTGCTATTTAATTTTTTCAAATAATTTTTCTTGCTCGTCATTTTATCCGACTGTTTTTGATTTTTACTATATACACCTCCGGTAGTACACCTCTCCATGACTCCTGAATTTTGGATATTTTTTGTCCTACACTATCCGTGTTTTTAAATTTTATAACCGTACTATTTTTTGTTTACACTCGTTCTTCCGTACGGAATTCTGTAAATAATCTCCATCTTTTAAATTTTCCACTGGCGATAATCATAGATGTTTTATTTCGGGCGAAATTGTTGTAATTTGCATTCTTTTAAATATATACGATAGCCGGTGTTATTTTTTTTTAATGGTGTTATTCTTTCGTGCGCTATTGATTTTAGTGATTGTTTTGTTTAATTTTTCCTTTAAATATCTTTATCAATTTTTAAGTTTCTCCTGACTTCCAACAAACTCATTCGCAAATATGCAGAAGAAGAAGAAAAAACTTTATTTAAATCTACACTTCTATAATAATATATAAAACTGTAGTGTCTGTCTGTGATTTGCAAATATTTTCATTATAATCGTTGCATTTAGCTATTTTTAGCACGCATAAACATAAAATCTATTTTTTTAATTTTCTGTCTGTCTGTCTGTCTGTCTGGTCCGATTTAACTCAAAAACTATTAAAGCAATAATGATGAAATTCGAATAACTTATAGCACATATTATCGGATTTATTCTAAGCTCTTTTTCACATTCATATCACAAATAGAGCAGAAATTACAATAATTTAAAGTTTTTAACGAACGGATATATATATATACGTATACTATATTGCGTTAGAGATGTCGCCAAAATAACGGACGAATACATATACATATATATATATATATATATATATATATATATATATATATACGTATATATACGTTATACGTATACTATGCTTCATGAAGGGCGTGGCCGAAATAACGGACGGAGATATATATCTAATATATATATATATACACATACGTATTATATACGTATACTATACTAATATATAAATCTGTTAAAAGAAAGAGACAGCGATATGGCATTAAAAAAAATAGTTACACAGGCGAAGGCGTGGCTAACTTCAAGTAGTGCGATACGCGTGTACTGTAGTATATTTTTAATGTTAAGTACTTGATACCGTAACATTTATCTTTAAAATAGCGCTGTATTACAACAAACGATGATAATAAAATATAATATATGGTTATATGAGAAAAAACTGCAAGAATACATTAATAAAGCAAACGGCAGTTAGATATGCACACGCACATAGATATGGTCACATGTACGTGCATGTTACTCCCACACACGTATACAAGTTATCAATAATAATAATTGAACTAAACTGGTAAATATTATAAACATTTTAGCATGTCGTAGTCATCCATAAAAAGTAATCGATCTTCGTCATCCTGATGAACAGGGTTTGCCGTTGTTGTCAGATTTCTTTACATTCTCAGCAAATTATTTACTCAACAAATTAATCGAATAGTTGAGTTTTCTTCTAAACTTTATTTGATCACTAAAAATTCGCGTCCTCGTTAATATTACACGAAGTCCTACGTGAGCGGTCTTGATGCGAACGCGATTGCGAAGCGAAGTGATGCGGTGACACACGAATTCAAAGCGATGAGCGCGACGCGGCGGATTTTGTCCTACGTACGCACGAATCGCCTCGCACGATTGCAGCCGTGCGTCAGTCTGGCATCGATGAACGTAACTGATCGCGTTCATTCGCCCGAAAATATCAAACCGATTGATCGCGTTCGCTTCGCTTCGCGCCACGTCGCTAGGCGAACCGCGTGCGTTTGGTCACGTAGGACATTTTGTTCACTATACACAGTTTGTTATTTTCGCGCCGCGCCACGTTCGCGTTAAAATCGCTCACGTAGAACGTCGCCCTGAAATATGTTCGCGCGAACGCAACAACAAAACGTATATGTAAAGTAGTGTTACCAACAATATATAAATTTGGCGGGGAACGTCGGCTAAGCAACGTTGGTGAATCGAAGATTGAAGTGGACCACTCGAACGATGCATCTTGAGCATACCAATATGAAGATCACCGTTGTCTTCCCCAGCTCCTTTACTTTCGCAGTAAACTGGTATCCATTTAACCGACCAATTATTTTGGCTACAGCTGCTTTTTTATCGTGAAAAATTTTCTACCCCAAACGAATTCTTTGCGCGAACAAAATGCAAAAATACGATCGTACGTGTCCCTTCTCGTATTAGTTAGTAACAATATTGTGACGTATTGCATTTTTAATTTTTTTATCATTAACTAACGTTGGTTAAGTAATATAGATCAAGAAGATCATTTGTTCAAATTGCGAGATGATTTCTCGTGTGACATAAAATTAGTTCAAAATAAAAAAAAATTATATACAAATTTTAAGTCGTCATTATATCAAATTGATAATTCTGAATAATTTGCAGCTAAATAGCTCAAGTCAATATTCATAAAGCTGCCAAAAAAACCCAACACGAGGAAGTGCAGTGATCATGGAATGATCAGTCTAAAGATCGCGTCAATTACATACTGACCAGACGCACTGGAGAAAGTCGATACACAATCTGGTGAATTCAATACATACAGACTGTGAGAAGCTACAAAGCTCTCTTTCAGGCGTCCATCTGCGTTAGTATCATTCGATCTTCACAACCTCGACCTTGCATTAAGATCAGCACTCACAAATGTCCTAACTGCCTAAGATGTCTTTCAACCGTATCAGAAAACCGAAAATAAGCACTGGCAGTATACAGCGTGCGATCATTACTGAAAGCAACTGACACACCGCCAAATACTCATCCGATAACGAACCCAGCATAATGACGTCGCAAGTACGATCCATAACAAGAATCGCCGCCTAAGGAGTCAGAGTAGACACATTTCTAAGAAGTAACACACCCAATATGGCCGCCAGGATGACCATAATGCTCCTGTAAGAGAGCAATATGAACGCCCTGATTGCGCGCATAGATGGCAAACCCTTCCACAGTAGGCTCACTCCAATCAGAACCAGTGTCACACAGTGTTTTAACTTACCAACAATATAACGAATCATCCTACGCATCTGTAGCTCAGTTTTAACTGAGTTCGTATATTTTACCCAGATCAATACCAGCTTACCACTGGGCTATATAATATACACTCAGAAACAATATTTAAAGAAGCGTTAGATAATGCGACCGAAGGCATAAAATAATCAGTGATGTTTTGATGAATAATTTGCATTGTGCCGATGATACGGTGTTAATAGCAGGTCGGTAAGAAGATCTACAATAATCACTCGATCGTGTAAATCTATCCTACAAAGTATATCGTTTGGCAATTGGTGTGGCGAAAACAAAAGTTATGGTGATAGAGAAAAAGCACACACCACGCATAATGTTCAAAATTGAGAATAAAGTATTAGAACAAGTGAATAGATTTATATATCTCGTTTGCTGGATTATAACTACAGGCTCGTCAGAATTATAAATAAAATCTAGAACTGAAATGACGCGCTTAACGTTTCAAAAACTAAGTAATTTTCTGCGAAATGACGATGTTAACCTGCATTTACGGTGGAGGATATTTAAGCATTATGTTTTATCCACGCTATTGTACGCGACAGAAACTCGGACATCAAAAGCTGAACAAATAAGTTAGTCTTGTCTTTATAAAGAAATACCGTGGACAGCAAAAATAACAAATAGAAAAATTACGAAACGAATGAAAAAAAAAACGGGAATTAACCAGAAGATTGGTAAAATTAAAGAAAATGAATTTTCTAGGTCATTTGTTGCGTGGGGGCCAAAATACAAGGTACTCTATATAATACTGATGGGAGCAGTAAGAAAGACGTAATGGATTTCAAATGCCCAAGAATACCGGGATCGGAAATCTTTTCCATTTAGCGAGGTACCGACAGAGATGGTTTAAAGAAGTGAAGGATGTGGGCGTCAACCTTCGTAAATCAAGACAACTCCAGAGGAACTACAGACAGTTTAACGTTTCCATTTGAGAAGAACAAACATTTACTTCTTAATTATTTCTTACATAAAACGACATATAACATTCGTAGATTACTATCGATAAAGCCTAAGTAACTATGTAATTATAAAATAAATATTAAATATTTCATTTAAAAAAACCTGCACCATAGAACAAAGTCATAATCTCACTATAAAACATCTTATACTATCTTGTTCACGCGGATTAAATTTACTACGCAAACTATCGCATACTTCTTATGGTGCAGATAAAGAGTGATTATTAAAAATTTGCAGAACCTTGATACGTTCCAAATGCGATTACGGATTTCTAGCTTATTCATACGCGAAACCAACACAGTTACGTTCTTTGTATTTAATATATCACAAAGCAATTCGTCTCGCTCTCGGAGCTTTCCCTACAACGCCAATTATCCAACTGCACTATGAAGCAAATGAATTACCCCTAGATCTACATCGCCACTATGTCATCTTAAAATTTTACATACGCCTACTTTAGCAACTACCATTACATACAGCTGACATCATGAAAGATTCATGATTACCGTATATGAATACAAATCTTTCATATAAAGTAAAAACAGCGCTACTTGCTATTCAGCTTTCTGATCTCCCAACAATTACACATATCGATCCTTTCGTGTTACCTCCTTGAAGTCATAAATTCCTTTCTCAATACAGCACCTTTCAATATACTATACAGATAGATCAAAAAATTAAGATTGTCATGTATAATGATGACATAGTCCATTACACACTTCCACCGTACTATATTGTCTTATCACGTGAACTATTTGCAATTTTGCAGGCTATATTAATTGCATCTTTTAAAAATAACCAAGAAATTGTCACTGTCAGAGATTCGCTGTATTCGATCAAACAGTTGAATGAAAATTCCAAATACACGCATCTATTGGCTGTGAAAATTAATTCTAAAATAACCAAGCAAAGTGTACAGACCCATGTACTTTGGATTCCTAGACATAGGGGATATGGAAGAAATAAAGAAACAGATCGAGCTGCGAAAGAAGCCTTCATGTCTCCTGCAGAATTACTTCCAGCAACATGTTCCGATATGCGTCGCTGCATGTTCGATAAATTTAAGAAACACGCAGATTTTCCGGTTTACCTCAACATAGTGGCATCTGGCCTATTCAACGTGTTCATCACACAAGACAGGATGAAGTGATGCTGTTCCGTGTCCATCACACTCGTTTCACTCATTCTTATAACCTATCCAAAATCGATCCTCCTTTTTGTTCATCCTGTAATGCTCAAATCACTATAGCTCATTACTCCACTGTTATCTGTATATCTCTATTCGCTCTTCATTACAATTTCCTATCACACTTAATGAAATCGTTTTACCTAAAAATGAAAATATTCTTATAACTTTCCTCGTTCGCACTAAATTATCTTCACGCCTATTATAACGGAATAATAGACTTCGTGCTTTTAGCCTTTGTAGCAGTACATGACACGGAAGATTTAAAAAAATAAATTAAAAACAAGGCAAAAACGATATAGATAACAATTCTAAGTAGTAACGCGACTTAAACTCATTAAATAACAAGAATAACAGATTTTAAAGTAAACGATGTTTATCATGACGATGTTTGTAACGCGTATAGAGAATGTGGAGGCTAACCCGTGTCGTAGTCACCGATTATGTTAACCCTTTCAATCATACATTATAAAATTTTGACATAAAATTATAAATTTTATGCAGGTGTCTATTATACAATACTGCTTCCTAGATGAACTGTAAATAATTTTCATCGCATTTTTACGAATATTTTAAAAATTGACACATTTAGAAAATAAAAAATTCTGTTAACGTTAAAATTGCGTATAATAGTAGACGTAGTGACTGAAAGGGTTAATTAAATTATTATCGTGAAATTTACAATTATAATTGAATTTCGCCGAAACTTTATTAACGCACGAACACTTTGGAAGATTTAATCGTCTACGCATCTGTTCAAATTTTTTTATATACCTAGGAGCATTCGATATAATTCTGCCACGTCAGTTTTGTACTACTTGTGTAGCTTTCTGTGTATACTGTCGGAGATTGATCCCTCAAACTGAACACGCATACGTTAAACCTTTTGTTGACAATATTAACATATGACCCCAGATGAAATATGGAAGAAAAAGCACACGGATTCTTTTCTCTATCTCTACAGTTCACAGCTTATGTGGCTGATGAAGGACAGTCGAGGGTATAAAGTAATCGGTAAGTGTTTTAATTCTTTGAACTGAGGAATAGATGCGCTATCCCGTTGCTCGCTATAGCTTACTCGTTAGCGGCGTCCGAATTTTAATCACTTATTTTTCTTTCAGTTTTACGAACAGAAATAAGATTATCGCTCTCTAGAATTTCTTCGTGAACTTTATATCAGAACTTTATAGATTAATTTTAGTTTAAAAGTTGAACTTGTAGAAAGCTTTAAAATAAAAGTAAACACTTAGAAGCTGTTTTTAAATACGTTACCATCGCGTTTTAACCAATTAGTGAAAACGTTACCATCACGTTTTAACCAATTAGTGAAAACGTTTCTTAGATCGTTTTCACCCGAAGGCTTTTACAAAACTACTAAAATCTTCTTTTCATCTTTGTGTGCAGGATAAAATTTGGCCGAAAGTTAAACGTTAATTAACGTACACGAAAATATATTTTTGATTATATACATATACATGTGTTTGTATGTATATATATTTTAAAAATCAAAGCACGATAAGCAACGAACATATTTAACCCCTCTGTTTCGGCATTTTTAGTTTAAAACTAAACTTAACTGTAAGTAGGCTATCAAAACGAAGTAATTGAGTCGATCGACGGTAGCGGTGTTTCTTTTTTTAGCACAACCCTCTCGCACCACCGAATTTGTACAACTACTATTACCCCTTTTTTTCAACTCCTCTAAAAGTTATCATCTTACAATCTCATTAATGATCATATTTATAAATTATCAAAAAAAACAAAAAACAAAAAAACAATTGACGATAAATGTATCACGGCAACAATTTAATTCAGGTAATCGGTGATTATACAATATGATTTTTCTCCATTCAATGTCTAAAAGTTATCATCTTACAGCTTTGAAAAACTTATCATTTTTTATCATATCTATAAATTATCAAAAAAAAAATCAATTGACGATAAATGTATCACGACAACAATGTAATTCAGGTAATAGATGATTACAATATGCTTGATCTCAGCATTCATTACGCTCAATATAATCATTGTTGTATTAAGCACAGATTTTTGATGTAGTATTTTATATGTTCAGATCTGCGTTAACCGTTTCAGTCATAGATTAAACATTTTTGATAGAAAATTATAAATTGTATTCAGATGTTTATTACACAATACCGTTTTTTTCTTTAATAAACTGTAGTTAATTTAAAAAAGATTTCAAACTTCCGCGGTTTGTTTAAATCAGAATTTGATACTGATAACGTTTTAGAGATAGTTGCATTCTCCATTTTCGAAGCAAACTACGAGTGTCGAAAATTTCTTATAGTTTAAAGATATTCCTTTATAACTGCATTTATATTACAAGAAATATCTTGAATTTAAAACTAAAACGATTCAAGTTCAAAGAATTTAAGTTAAGATATGATCAAGTGACAAATTAAAAAAATTTTATGATATGGGCGAAATTCTCATTGGACACGATTCTATATTTAATATTTAGACAAACTGAATATAATTAGAAGTACGCTGTTAGTAGAAAATGACGAATTAAGATTGCTATATAATACAGGTTTCTCATTGCAATTTAATAACATAGATTTATTGATACAATTTCCAATGTTTGTACATAAATTATTCAAGAATTAATATAATTATATATATATATATATATCAGTGGTGGGTTGTATATAAAGGTTTAATAGTTCCACAGCCACCAGAAATATCCAGAACAGCATAAAAATTGACGATGTAATGAAATAGTTAAAAGTAATAATTATTTTATAGAGATTAAAAAAAGTAGGTAAATTTTAATCACATATTTTTCGCAGAATATATTATAAAAAGATAAAAATATTTTAAAACGTGGTTTGAAATGTCTAGTCACAATAGCTGCTGGTTGCACGCTTGACGTAACCTGAAGAAGGCATCAGAAAGACGTGCACAGCGTTATATAGAGATTTTGCGCGTAATGCTACTATGTGTGTAGAGTTTACATAAGGCTATATTTCGTTTTGCGTAGAATAGATTTTTCTCGTTATGTCGTTTATAACACGCGGTTACATGAGCACATTACCGGCCAACTAAAGCACGCTGTAAACGAACAATTTGTCAAATTTAACATGTTTGTCAAATTAATTGACGGTATACGGCCTTGTTTGACGTGTTTGTTCAATAAAAACCGCGTTTGACGTGTTTGACAAAAATGTTGATTGATGATTTGTTTGACAAACAAATTTTAGATTTGCGCGTTTGTTTGACAAACAAAAATCAGTATCTTTTATTGTTTTTAATATGATGGACGTTTCAGCGCGAAATATGAGTGAAAAAGAATTTTTACCAGAATTTATTATACAGAGAATTTCCACAATTATGGAAATTAATATCTGAAGACTATATATGGATAAGAAACAAGGATTTCAAAAAATGGTTGAAATGTTAAAACTTTCTTAAAATTTAATATACTTCGCACCACGTATAAACGTAAAAGTAACAAAATAAGTAAATCAAAACTTTCTGGCTGTTCGACGGAAAATTTATACGCACCTATGCTGCGGTATTTCAAAGAATTACAAGAAGTTGAAATCAGTTCAAAATCAGGAATGAGCACTATGTTATAAATATCTATAATTATTAGTACTTTTACATATAAACGCTTCTTCCTTAAAACCAGTTCAAAATTTAAAAATATTTATTTATACACGTCATTGGTACAGTATAACCAATAAACGTAACCTCTCACAAATTAATGCAGTATTGTGGAAAACGTAGTATAATAAATTACAATTTTAAAAACAACAATTTCATAAACAACAAGCGTTTTTCTTCATACAAGAGTTAATGCAAGAAAAACTTTGTTCCTATTTGTAGTCACTTTTATTTGTTTAAATATTAACAGTGAACACGTAATAAACACGTTTAAAAATGATAGTAGTTTTACAGATTGTACGTCTGCGTACTTGTTTGTAAAAATTAATCTCGTTTGTTTTTGTCAAATCAATTTCGTTTGTTTGACAAACAAGTTTGACCGTTTACTGAAACGAACGGATCCAGGATTTATAATTTCATCTTTTTCAAAAATTAGTTTTTCTTCTTCGAATTTCTGTCGGTATATCTTACTTTTGCCGTGTACATTTCCGCGTGTGAATTGTTTCATCGCCTCTTTCCAGTTTATTTCGTTCATATGATTACTGATCGATGTTAATATAAGTAGAATTTTTTCCTTACTGAAGCTTTATTATTTATACGGCAATTAATCATTTCAATTTCGGAGGATTGTTTTGTGTTAATTGCGAAAAAATAATGATACTTAACTATTATATATAGAGTTTGTCGAATTGTATCGTCTCAGTATTTTAAGATTTTTTATACTTTTCTGATTGTATAAATTTCGTATTTATTCGTGCGAAAATAAATTTTAATATATTTCGGTTTAATATTAGGATTTTTTATCTTGGGATTGATAATCTAACTTCATTTAAATTTTTTCTGATTACGGTTTTAAAAGATTCTTGAATTTGTATTACATGTTGTTAACTTTTTAATATTAATGTTACTTTGCAACGTTATGTTTGTGTGTGTATATTGGGTAGGGTGGAAAGGGAATCATTTCGATCGCTAAATTTTTTAACCACGAGCCGCCACTGATATATATGTATATATACATATATACATGTATATATATGCATATATATATATATATATATATATATATATATATATGTGTGTATATATGTATATATATATGTATATATGTATATATGTATATATGTATATATATATATATATATATATATATATATATATATATATATATATATATATATATATATATATATATATACGTATATATACAGCAATTGTCAAGCTAAAAAATGGAAAAGCTGAAGGCGAAGACAAAATTCCTGCCGAAATAATTAAAATATTATCCGGAGTCACTTTTGATTTCCTATATAAATTATGCTGTAAAATATGGAATACATGTGAATGGCCGCGTCAGTGGACCACGTCAATTTTAATACCGATACATAAAAAAGGGTCTACAAAAAGTTGCGATAACTATCGTACAATCGCCCTCATTCCACACGCTTCTAAGATATTATTACACGTAATAAATAAGCGTTTAAAGTCTTATCTTAATTGGCAAATTCCTGAAGAACAAGCCGGTTTTGTCGCAGGAAAAAGCACGCGGAATCAGATTTTGAAAATGAAACAAATTATAGAAAAAGCCAGAGAATACTACGTGCCTATATATATAGCATTTATAGACTATAAAAAGGCTTTTGACAGCGTGATATGGGACAAGCTATGGATAATTTTGTCCGAAATGGGTGTTCCTAATCATCTTATAATGCTAGTGAAATCACTTTACGAAAACAATTATAATACAGTACGAGCAGATAATTATTTCTCTAAACCTTTCAAAATATCAAAAAGTGTTAGACAAGGCTATATCCTATCGCCACTTTTATATAACATATACTCTGAATATATAATGCGACGTACTCTTGCCGCAGAAGAAGGAGGTATTTCAATTGGTGGAGCAAAAATTAATAATTTGAGATGTGCCGATGACACGGAAATTTTTGCATCATCTATGGAAGAATTAAGTACAACTTTAAATAAACTGACGACAGTAAGCCATGAATTCGGAATGCGTATAAACAAAAATAAAACAAAAATTATGATAGTGGATCATAATAATGAAAACATATCTAATACTTCACAACAATTACACAGATATGAAGTCGTCAACGAATTTGAATATCTAGGTGTCCGGATTAACAATAAAGGAGGCTCAAGCAAAGAAATAAGGAGACGATCTGCGATGAGTCTAAATGCTATGAATAAGTTGCAACGTATCTGGCGGGATGGAAATATCAATTATTCTACAAAAATACAACTTGTTCGTTCCCTGGTGTTCTCCATCTTTACCTATGGTTCCGAAACATGGGTAATAAACTCCACGGATCAGCAATACATTGATGCATTTGAAATGAAATGCTGGCGCATAATGCTGGGTATAAAATGGCACGATAAACAAACGAACGTCTCGATCATTAAGCGTCTTAATATAGATAAACGATTGTCACAAGACGTACGCGATAAAATGCACAAATTTTTCGGTCATATAATGCGTGCACGAGACTTAGACAGGACAGTCACACTAGGAAGAATGAACGGACATAGAAGAAAAGGTCGGCCAATGACCCGATGGACGAAACAAATATGCCGACGTGTTAAACTGTCAATACCAGATTTGGTACACTCGACAGATGATCGACAACTGTGGAGGAATTTGATTGCTACATAATGGTCACGACGGTCAATTATGATCAATATACGACTGTAGAGATACATATGTACATATATATATATATATATATATATATATATATATGCATATATATGTGTATATATATGTGTGTGTGTGGTATGTGTGCGTGTATGTCTATAAATAACCCCTACAAGTAACTATGAACTACTGGGTCGGTTACTTCAATTTTTATAATTTTACAATGTATTAGCACACACACACACACACATATATATATATATCATCATCATCATCGTGGCTCGTTGCGAGCTTCGTGATACTATGGTTCATAAACAAATGTGTTCTTCTGCCATCGGGTCCGATCTTTTGCCCAGTCTACTACTTCCCGTATTGATTCAGCTCCTGCAATTTTTTTAACTCTGTCAAGATATCTCGTTGGAAGTCTTCCTCTTTTACGACGACCTTCGACCATACGAACCATAATTTTTTTCATAGTCCGTTTTGTCGTATGACGAAGGTTTTTATCCGTTTCTGTACTATGACTTGTAGTCTCTGATCCATATTTATTTCTTGGAGTATGGACGAGTTAGTTCTTTTCGCAGTCCACGGTACTCTTAACATTCGCCTCCAGCAGTACATTTCAAAGGCATTAATCCGTTGTATATCATTCTTCTTCAAAGTCCAAGATTCGGATGCATATAAGAAGACCGAGAATACCAGTGACTGCATAAGGCGCACTTTAGAGCACATTGTAATTTCATGACTCTGCTGCAAATATATATATATATATATATATATATATATATATATATATATATATGTATATATATATATGTATATATATATATATATATATATATATATATATATGTATATATATATATATATGTATATATATATATATATATATATATATATATATATATACGATTATAAATGCGTTTAAACACTTTTTAAAATATATATTTACTCGTTCGACTAAATGTATTTTTACGTAATTACATTAATAAATTATATCTTAAAATAATGTACAATTCTCATATATTTCGAGCGTATTATAATCGTGCTTGTTGTGTGTTCGATGCGTGTATATTTGATTGTCACGTCGAGCATGAAGTAGTGAGTATACTGAACTATCGATTGAATTAGTTTGTACGTTTGATTAATTTTGTACCATAACGAATGTAATTCGATTACAGATGTTTCGTCCATCCGAATAATCGATTGACGTACTTAATTAAAGACCGTTCGCTATATTATCGTTAATTAATTAATAAAGTTAAATAAGGTCGTACGCGGAGAACTCTTATTTACTGAAAGTTTCCTGGTACAATATTTGCATAAGAGTAATTAACGAAATTTCCGCGATGATGATAATAATTACAACGATAGTCATAATAATAATAATAATAATAATAGTAGTAAATAATTTTATACGTGTACTGTAGATAATATTGCGTAAAATTCACGTATATAGAAAAAGTAATTACGAAGCTATCGTAGTAGTGAGATGGTATTTACTGCTAAAACGCTATGTTTCGGTTTATTTACGCGTAGAAGGGAGTGATGTTTAATTTCGTATTTTACACATGCGCCATCGGTGAACCCAAAAACATCGTCTTCAGCTTTAAATTCAGCGCCGAGTAGGCTTGCCACCATTTTGTTGAATATCGAATTAATTATACAGTCGAATAATTAATAACGCTTCATAATAATAACCAATAACCAAAGCTAATAATAATAACAATTATATAAATTCTATTCAATACGTACTATAATTTCGAGAAGTTCGTCTGACAAAAATTACAATATTCTCTAATGCGCAATTTCGAACGAGCTACAATTATCAAAATTACATAATAATCGAAATTTACACAATCTACGCTGATCACGACTAAATAAGTTTAATCGCGCCGAACAGAACGGAAAGAATAATATAAAAATATTCGTTACGATGCGAGAATAAATTAATTAATTTAAAATTAAAACCACAAACGACCTTAATTATTAATGAATTATTATTTATTAATTTTTATTATTATTATTGATTAATTATTGCGACAAATAAATTAACTATTAATCGTTATCTCGAAAATAAAGTAAATGTGCCGGAATTAACTGTCCTTTCTTCTGTTTATAGACAGATATAAAAATAAAAATCTTAGGAGGTAATTTATGTAAATAATAATTGTATTAAATACTCGCTGAGGGTATGCCGTCGGATAGTGAAATTATGGATATGTAGGTTAGCTGAGAATGGCGCATCGGTCGAATAAACAATCACGGATCAAAAACGATTACTGGTGGAAAACCTTAGACAGGTGGATGCAGTATTGACAGGTTAATGGACACGTGAATGTAGAGGGATCTATGTATAAAACTCTGTGAGTATTCATTAAACCTTAAGCCAATTCAAACTATTTGTACAGCTATGTCACTGCTACTTCCCAGTAGTAAACTGTCACGACGGTCTCCGGTAGAACGGTTTCCCGATACCGTCTAGCTTCTGTGTTTTAGAGTGGCTTTAGGAAAAAGTACTGCCTGTTAGTTCTATTTTTATTTCAACCGTAAGAAATCAAAAGAAACAATTGAATATGTCGTTCGATGTGACCAGCAACCGACGTATACTAATTGTAGTCTATTAAAATTGTCGTTCGAGACTAAAAACCAAACTGTTGAATACGAATTTAAGGTAGTAGCGTATCTGGTCAGAAAATTTCACTGACACGAAGTCTGTCCGTTGAAAAAGAAGAGGTCTTCGAAATATGAAAAATATCGACCGAGTTTTAGAACACGTGCCATTTAGAAAAGTACTTAATTATGCAATTATTGATTTTAATGTACTACACAAGGAATTGCAGGGTTACTAATGTATTATACTAGCACTTTCTGGAACAGTTTGATAAAACTTTTCAACGCCAAATAAAATTATACGTATAGGATGAATACACACGTGTATGCGTCTTTTGTGTGAACTTTCTGCACAATAATGCTTAAGTGCGTTTCACACGTGCAATTAGTATATATATGTACATAGGATATATGCGTGTATATACATATATGTATAATTCTCACATTAATGCATCTAGTACGCCTAAATTACAATGTAAATATTATCACGCGTAATAGTTATAAGTGTGCATGTATGTAAACATTCAGCGGTTGCCAGTGAAATTGGTGCACAGCCCCCGAAAATGTGAGTACAAGTGGTTGTTATATTATTATATAACGTGCTGTAAAGGGGAATAGTACACTGATTAAGCCTAAAATGGTGATGCAGTGTATTGCACCGGTGTAAATGAAACAAACTATAAAAACACGATATCTATGACTTATCATCATCATCAGTTGTGCTGTTCGTTGACGAACATCCTGACCAGCCTCCATAAGTCAGTGGCTTGAAAGACCACCCGCCGCCATTTTTCTTGGTTCTTGATAGCTGTCATTAATTCTGGTAAGGTTTGTCGCAGATTTAATGCCGTCTAATAATCTTATCAATTTCTCCGTTTCGTCTCATTACACGCCTATTTAAAGCTGTCCAGCTTAGGGAATAAACGATGCGTCGATTCTGTCCACAGTTGTTTTAAACTGAATAATTAATTCTGTAATCTGTCCACAGTATTCTCAATATGAGCTTATTATAGCAGGTCTATATATATATCCCATATCAGTACACCGCTGCATGTTGTTCTCTCCAACTTGTACTATTCGTTCCGGTCTTGGGCATTCTGAATACAGTTCTTGAGTTATAACGAGTCATCTGCCAACATTTCTCTTTTTATGAAGCGGTCGGTGTTCCACCATTAGTTTGGTTCATCTATTATCTTTTCTTCTGGCTGTGTATTCTACTCAGTGCGCTACAATTTCGGTAATTTCGTCCAGAGCTTTATAATATACGCGAACATTATTAAGTTTGTAGGCGTGCTGAGTAAACGTCGAAATTACTTGACCCATTTCCAGTCTTCTTCTCAACTAACATTTTTCTATTATCTTTATTTTCAAACTCGTAAAGTCGCGTAGATGTTTTCTTCACAACAATTCTGTCGTTTACGGTATATTAGGTAACGTTGATGGAGAACAAAATAAAAAACCTTGTAACGAACAAACTTTAAAGCTATGAGCAGAACTTTTAGCCGTAAATACAATTGTTTGTTGTCATTTCAATAGCTTACTTAGCAGGAACTTTCGAAATATCGAATTACCTCCTTCCCCTAAACTTATTTTCTTTTTCAGCGAACGAAACTATTTCGCTCGATAATAGTACGTTCCCGTATCGTATTTCCACTAATATCGTTATATATATATATATATATTTTTTTTTTGTCTCATCTATACGAATGTATCTCCTTCCTATCAATGTTTACCGCGAATCTCATAATATATCGAAAATAACGCCTAATGGCGAAATATTACGATCGTGCTTCCGCATTAAAATTGAACCTGATATATCCTCTGTTAAAATTATCCTCGCTGATGTACCCCTCAGGCTTCCTAATGCCCAAACAGGGTATATATATACAAGCTTAATTATATGATAACATAACTGATAAAAATTAAAGAATAACTTAATCTGGCCCAGACATTGAGCGCTAGAACAAAAATAGATAATTTACTACTACGCAATAAAACGTTTACGAGTAAATAATAATTTAAATAAAGAATTTTTTTTTAATAATTTATTTTTTTTAATATATTTTTACTTAAACTTAAAAACTAAAAGGAGCATATTTAGTAATTTTAAAATAAGTCTGATTCAAAACGAGTATTAATTACAAAGTTGGAAAATTCTTTGAATTATTGAAAATGTGATTTATTTACTAATATAGTGCTTACTGAACTGTCAGTAATATTAAATCGTGATTACAATTACCATCTATAATGTGCATTACTGAGTCTTTCATATAACAAAATGGACGAATATTAAAACTTTTAATTTTAAATCTATATAAGTAGCTCTTAAATTTACTATGCTCTGTTAAAATCTGTGCGAGTGAAAAGTCGGGCACGAAAAGTTTACATTTAAATCTCAGACTTAAATCTCGTATAAATTTATAAGATATTTTATAGTTAAAGGACTCCTAATAAGTTAAGAATTCTTGAACTAAAGCATTATGAATGCTATTTTTAACAAGACGATACGAAATATTATTATTATTCTTCTTCTTTCTTCTTTTTTGATTTGTGACCGTACCGTATCCTGCTACTTAGGCCAGAGGCACGGAAGGAAAGGTGTAAGAAACTAGATTAGAGGAAAGATGTTTGTGATTTTAAGGAAGAGGAGAAGTTTAGTCTCGGCGGATGAAGTGCGTTGTAATATGTTGGGAAGGTTGAGAGGAAGGCCAGCAAGCTGACGTTGAAAGGTATATGTTGGACAGGAAACTAGGATGTGAGTGATGGTAAGAGGAGTATTGCATGCAGGACAGGTAGGCCGATTTTCCCTGGTGAACAGGAACTGGTGCGTAAGACGTGTGTGTCCGGACCGAACGCGAAAGAGGACCACATCTTTCCGTCTGGATGTTTGCATTATCGGGTTTGCGACGTTACGATCGTAATAAGGGAGGATGGAGAATCGTTCCATTGCTATCGACTTCATCTTGTTCCAGATATGGATCGTCATATCTTTACATGTCGTTGGTATGACCGGAACCGGCGTTATATTACATGAATCTGCTGCCGCTGTGTCAGCTTCATTGTTTGCACCAATATTGCGATGTCCAGGTATCCACGCAAGTACAATTTGTCGCTTATAGATAAACGATTTTTCTAGTATAGTTTTCGCGAACGGATGCTGATGTTCGTGTCTATTCTGTATGTTTCGAATTGAACTGAGAGAATCTGTACAAATTAATATGTCATGCTTTAGCTCCGATTCTGCAATAACAATTGCGCAGGAGATTGCATATAACTCTGACGACAATACAGAGAATGTAGATGGTAGTGGACATCGGATTGTCCCATGTTTGTATATGACGGCGCAACCAGTGAAGTTTCCTTTTTTGGCACCATCCGTATATAGTACTTCATGGCCACCATACATTTTTATTAGATTTTGGAACGAGGCCTCGATAATGGATTGTGGCAATGAGAGGCAGTTGAGGAGAGACGTGTCAAAGATTATGGGAATGGAAATCGAAGGAGGAATAGACAGATGGTTGGCTTTGCTGAGTGGAGGCAGGTTGATGTCAAAATTATGGAGGATGTTTGTAATTTTATTGTGAACGAGTAAGTTTGAATAAGGAGTGGTTTGATGATTGTGGTGATACACTGCATTATCAGGAAGATCAGGAGTTGAGAGTGAGTGAAGGTGGAATTTGAGTAGGATATAAGAGTGATGAAGATCGGTGGGAAGTTCTCCAGAGTCATATAGCAAGTGGTTTATTGGTGTTGATCTCATTGCACCAAGTGTTAGGCGTAGTGCAGAGTGGTGTACTGAGTTTAGTCGTTTCAGGACAGTTGGTGTAGCGGACGCGTAGGCAGGAAAACCATAGTCACATTTTGCTTTTATTAGGGCTTTGTATATTCGGAGAAGAGAAATTTTGTCTGCACCATAGGTGGTATGTGACAACTTTTTCATCAGATTTAGTCTTTGCATACAAGCCGCTCGGAGGTAATTTATGTGATCCAACCATGTCAACCTTCTGTCAAAAACCAGGCCAAGATATCTAATTCGGGAAACAGTTTCTATAGCCTCAGATCCCAAGGTGATGGCCACCTCGTGCTGGCAGTGACGAATTCTACAGAAGTGTATTGTTTTAGTTTTTTCAGGTGAGAAAGAGAGACCGCTGTTTGTGGACCATTGAGTAAGCTTGTGTGTAGCTTCTTGAAGCATGGTTTTATTATTAAAGTGGAAAAATAAATTTAAACTAGAATTAAAGTTTAGATTGTGGAATGTAGTGATTTTATATTCTTAATTACAAAAATCAGTTTAAATCACTAAAAGTTTATTTCCTTAAATTTCACAAAGCTTTTCGGCAACTACGCCATTATCAAGCGATATTTAAATAAAATAAAGATTTAAAAAACACAAAATATTAATTTAAATATAAGTTCACAAATTTATACATATTAAATGAAATATAAATTTTATACGTATAAATTTGTGTATTTAAATTAATATTTTGTGTTTTTTTAAATCTTTATTTTATTTAAATATCGCTTGATAATGGCGTAGTTGCCGAAAAGCTTTGTGAAATTTAAGAAGATAAACTTTTAGTGATTTAAACTGATTTTTGTAATTAAACTAGAATTATATGTAATATTGTTAAAATCAAGCGTATTGCGTTTTAAATCGTACAATATTCTATTTTTTTTTTTTTTTCAGTAATAAATTAATAGATACCTGATATAACATTGCTGGCTTCATAACTAATTGTTCACAGAGTAGTATACTTGGGTCGTTTTAATTCATTTTGTATACATATCAATGACATTCCTACATATTTATATGTGAACACAGTACTCTACACTAATGATATCGCTCTGTACATGTCATCTTATAAAATCAGTGGCATTAGGAAATCAATTTTAAAAACCTTTACCAGAGTTTGTTAAACAAAACTTACTGCGAATACTTTTAAAATTATCGCCATAAAAGTTTCTCGAGAATGAAACTCTTAATTACTCGTGGAATGATGTTGAATAATTCTATTATAAAGTGAAAAAATGAAGTCAAATATTTAGGTGTTATCTTAGACAAAAGAGTCAGAAAAATCATAATATATACAAAGTAAGAGCAAACGTGTTTTCCATATTTACCGTATTCAATAAAAAAAACTAAACTAAGCGGAAATAATAAACTAATCTTATATGAATCCTTCATTCACCCGATAATTATATATATGCATACTCCGTTTGGAATCGCACATATAAAAAAATAATCTTCGAATTAATAAACATCGATACTTCGAAATTTCAGCCATGCGCGATATTCTTCAACTCCTACGTGTTAATTTTTAATCTAACCTTTTCAGTCACGATGTATATTACGTGGTACATAAAATTTTAATGCCTATAAAATTTTCTATTTCCTGGTTGAAGTTAAATGTCTTAATTTTAAAAATGTTTGTATAAATAGTATATCTTCATTTAAGAAGCAGTATCGCGTAATAAGCACCTATATAAAATAAAAAAAATAAAAAATTAACTCTTTCAGTAACATATCGATTTTCATAAAATTATATTTTTTGATGAAATATTAAAGAAAATGACTGAAAATATAATATTTTCTACGTAATATTGATTTTTAGAAAAAATAGATAATTTTTAATGCGTTATATATTTTTATTCCGTCAACCAGATGCTTATTATTATGAATAATTTTCGAGCGTTAAAAGTTGATAGGGTGACCCAGAGAAGACGGACGGTTTTGTTGTTTTTTGAATAACCCAAAAACTACTGAACCAAAATTTTCAGATGATCATCATTTGCAACAATACATTCATTTAGTCTTTACAAAATTTCCGAAAACTTTTTCGAGCATACGTTATTTTGGAAATTTAAGAAATCCGAGTTTCCAGGTCTTCCCGTAAATACGGCTCTTAAGGTATCCCCCACAAAAAATAACGCGTAACTTTGAATTCTTTTCGAAACTCTCTTTGCACTGTCACGATCGATTCATGCGGTTCCACGCAAAACGCATGCTCCTTCTTGTTATGTTATAATAACTGGACAAAAACGAATTTCTCGTATGTACAGTAAACGTGGAGCACACGGTTTGCGTTGCAGCAGTGTTATCTACTGCGCTATTCAAAAAAACAAAACCACTGACGCAAATAGAACTTGGGATACGTACGGTAGTAAAAAACGTGAAGAAGTAATTTTAAATGGGATCGCAGAAGTATAACTCAAGGATTCAATGGAGAAATTGCGTGTTTTATTGATAAAAACCGAACATGGCATAAACAAAGTGTTGTTACAGAGGATAGGCATGGTTAATAAATTGTTAAACTTTCTGAATATATCGAATTTATTTAAATAAATGTTGTATTTCAATCGCTTAACATAAGTTCTGCATAATGGACGTAAATTATTGAAAGCTGCCCAGTCTCTTTAAATAAGTATATACAAATTAATGAATAATTAAAGTCTTAAATAAATATTTCGAGATATTTATTAATTACTCCCAGAAATACTGAAAAGTAAATGTTCAACATCGTAATTTCCTGGGGAATGATGTTAAACCGTATAAACCGATTCGTCATTCGGTTTTTTTATATATAAATAGCTTTACGTAATCAATAAAGTAAATAAAATATTTTATATGTTACGATCGATTCAGCCTGACATAGGCGGTGTTAATTTCAATAACAGGGTTATTGTTTATAATTTTAATGCTGTTCCATCATATATATTAATCATATAAGTGTTTCTGCCATGAATAAAATTCTAAAAGCCCAAAGAAAATTAGTGCTGATTTTTGGCTCTCTATATAGAGCCGTTTCGAAGAGCGGTAGCTCCAGTTGTTACTGGAATATTACCGACTGATTTAAGTATGTGTCAACTGCGTTGTTATCTGAATTTACTTCAGATTATCGTTTATACTCACTATTGTCTTGTAGATCAATTTAACGAAAAATTGTAATTTAAAATATAATACTGTTAATATTACGAATTTTAAAATATAAGTTAAATCGTTATGGTATTGATAACGAATTAATTATTAATGGTGTGAACGGCTTAAACTTATCTTAGTGTAAATCGTTCGTTAATTATGTGAATTGTGCTATGAGAAAGCGCATTGGAAATAATATAATATAAGCCATATTTAAAATTGTACTCCACGGATAGGGTGACTAAGCCAAATTTTGCATCGCGATCGTGTAATAAATAAAAAATATATATACATAACTATCGAAAACTATGTTCGAAATGGCGCATCCACGGTGATACGTATTAAGCGAAACTAAATTAGATAGAAATATTCTTTATTCTAATTACTTATATGGATCCATCGTTGGACTCAAGCTTTTCCCAATTCTTTCATGTAATCCGGTAGTTAGTCTTGTTAAAGGTATTTTACGTATATTCTCGTCTAGTACAGGACTTATCAATATTTCTCAGTCCCTAAAGGTCCACTCCATAATCCGTTTGGTCCATCTATAGTTTTTTTCCTATATGTCCTACTCAATTCCACTTCAGCTGCCCTGTTCGTACTGTAACATCTGGTACTTTTGTCCGTCGCCAGACCCATGTGTTTTGTTTTTAGACATTAGTTAGAGACCCAACATCAATCAATCTTGTGCACACTGTATCACAATAAGTCTTCTTGATATGGAATCTATGCACCATCGGTCCCGGCACCAGCAGAATATATTGGTTGTATACTTTTTTAAAAAAAAAAAGGATCGGTTTATTCTTTGCGATATGGCTGAGTCTTCCAACTAAAATTTAATTTTGTCGGCAAATTGTTTTTAGCCATGCTAATTACTTGACCTAAATGCATATTTCTTTATCAAATATTACTCGTAATCTTGGCCTCGTTATTATTTATTGTCATACCGCGATACAAATCTGTCAACATTTTTTGTTAATCGTCAGTCTTATCGTTTATTCAGTATTACATCGTTCAT
This sequence comes from Coronaproctus castanopsis, assembly GCA_032883995.1. Lineage (NCBI taxonomy): Eukaryota > Metazoa > Arthropoda > Insecta > Hemiptera > Monophlebidae > Coronaproctus > Coronaproctus castanopsis. The sequence continues at coordinate 70,008,506 of CM065052.1, read as the reverse complement.
AAAACGTAGGTGATTCAATCTTTCGCCATTAACATTTATGCCGACAAAGTCTTATTATAGGTTTTTAAACATGCTAAGGCGAAATTGTATCACTTTGTCAGACTCGTCTTTTAACAACAAATCTCCCAGTTTTTTTGCTCTATATTATGTTTTTTAAAAATCCGATATACCATACTCATATAAAAATTGAATAGTGTGGTACCAAGAATGCATCTTGTTTTACTCCGGTGTTTATAACAATTAATTGCACTAATCCTGCATCACATATTATAGAACCATTATTTTGGTTGTAGAGTTGTTTTATTGAACATCGCACATCTACAATTATTCTTTTCTATCAGAATAAAAAGCTTTATTAACATGTCGCATCTTAAAACTCATATCTACCACACTGCGCTCAATCCACGCTGATCTTAGGGCAGCTATGTTTTTATCAACAACTTCAGTCTTCCTGTAGAATTTTAGCAAAAATCTCATCTGCGGTACATAACAGTGCTATATGGTAATTATTACATTCCGCTTTGTATCCTTTATTTTTGTAGGTGGCAATTATAGCAGCTACTTTAAAATGTTGAGCTTCTCAAATCGTATTTTATTGAATAAGATATGTAACCAAGCAACCATATCATTTCTGCCGATTTTATAAATGTCCACTGGAATCCATCAACACATTCAGCTTTATTATTTTTTAATTCGCATATTGCCTTGCGCATCTCATTGTGTGTCGATGATTCATCAAGGCTCTTATTTTCTTCTTCATTCGGAATGTCTTAAAGTACTCTTAGTTTAACTTCAGGTACACGTTACTTAATAGCTGTTGATAGTATTCTGTCCATCTTTCGCATGTTTCGCACCTTGCCCAGCAGTTCCCCTGATACATCCGTGATGGCTGTTTTTCGTTGGTATCTCGTCCATATACATTTTTTATTGAATTACATAATCCGCTTAACTCATTTGCATCATCCATTGATTGAATTTTCATCGAGTATCGTTTCCATCGTTCATTTTTAAGTCTTCTAGTTCCTGACTGGGGCGTTGAATTTTGCTTTTTTCTATGGCATTCTGTTTTGATTCGTTGTTTTTCCCCCTCTATCTAAGTGATAAATTTTTGTTTCGTTTTTTCTAATAGCGGTTTCAATTTTTCAATCACATCTATAAACCAGTCTTGTTGTTTCGAATTTCTGTATCCCAGATATATTTGGTAGCTTACATTAGTTAGGTTTGAAAAAATTCAAAAAATAGGTTCATAAATTGTCAAACGTAACTGAAGACGATCGGGATAAGGAGAATAATTTATTTCAGGGTGTTAAATTGACCTTAGAAAAAATAGTATGTCAGGGCTTGCTTTATAAACGTATGTTTTCAAAATTCATGCTCAACACATGTTCACAGATTGACGGACGCGGTTCAAAGTAGTCAGGACAATAGAGTATTTTATCAAATGTTTAATTGGAATTTTAGTAAACGTACAACATCGGATAGAAACTATCGTTTCCTCTTATTACGGAAGTCGTTTGTATAAAAGATAGATATCGTCTCGGGTGTGCGTCTTGAGTACTACGTGGCTTTTCGGTACCGACCAATTTCTATGTTACAATGTACTCGGACAACATAAGCATTTTGATCATGTACAAATCAGGAACATGTGTCAACAGAAGTGACAAATAACATAACCTAGAAATAAAAAATATTCGTAAAAAAAACAATGTTACATTAGCATCGTCACATTTACGTGGGTACTAGTGTTCAGAAATAGATCGGGCCGCACGGAGATTAAAATAACTGATCACATTAAGAGTGTCTAAAGCTGATTTAGTTACGTGGAATATAATATCAAATTCTGAAAACCACAAAGACATAAAAACACGATACCAACAGTCGTTAGTTTCGTTTCTAACCTTCGTAACGATTAAGCGTTATTTTTGCGAGAGACGACTTTGAAAAGAAGCGAACATTTTGCCAGTGATCACGCAAATGCCATAAATTTGTGGAATAATCTAACGAAGTACATTTAGCTATACCCCGTATCTCGTATAAAAATTGAAGAATTCTTAACTCACGCATTAAATTTAATCACCGCTTAGCTTTATATTTGGTTATTTAAGGCGTAAAATTAGCCAATGAAATAGACAAAGTTATAATATTGTAATTTCTTCCGTTGTTCTAACAGCTTTAGTCGTTCGATTTATTACAAAGAGGTTCATAGGAGAATACGATCCGACGCTCGAGAAAGTCTATACATGCCATACATTGATCGATAATGAAATGGTTAATTTCGAAATATTGGATACGGCCGGTCAAACAAACGTAAGAATTAATATATTTTTGGGTCACCTTTGATGAGCATTATATTTTGCTATTACACACGCGTGTTCTTCGTGTGATATAACATATGGTAATTACACTATCAAGTGATTTTAAGATCGATGAACTAGTTCCTTTATTTACGGCTGGATATTATTAACCGTTCTGTCGTTATCTAGTGTCGTACTAGCTATACCGTTCAACGAATAGACCGTAAATATCACTCTACGGTCTGTAAGTGTAGCCATATATATATAAAAAATTAATTGAAAATTAGTTAAATCACTAATATTTATTTTCTTATAGAAAACACAAAGCTTTTCGGCATTTACGCCATTATGAAGGGAAACATTTTTAAAAAATCACAATTTTAAAAATATAAATTAAATATAATTACTTAAAAATATTTGATAGCGATTGTGAAAATATACTCCAAAAATGCTGTTCTGCTTCTGTTCTGTCTATTTTTTGAATTGTTGAAATTTAACATCAATATATTTGTTTATTAATTTTGTTTTTTTATATTAATTTTTTCTTCATAAAAGTTGTATAATGGGAATTTTAAATTTTTCATTTACTGTTGCGATGTATCATGTCCAAAAGTAAAATATAAAATATAAAAATATACGAACACAAAATTTTTTAAAAAACACAATTTTACAAGTAAAATGAAAATTAATATTAAAAAATCTGATAAAAAAAATGTTTCACTTGATAATGGCGTAAATTCCGAAAAGCTTTGTGTTTTCTATAAGAAAATAAATATTAGTGATTTAATTAATTTTCAATATATGCTAAAACCTTTTGGTCCGATTAAAGAGTTGGATGATCTACTCAAGCAGATTACCCAGCTCAATAATAATATCCGATTCAAATTCAAACCAGAATCGACCACGTTACTAATGACAAAAACTGGCGGTCCAAAGTCTCAGGACTAAAACTGATTTTAGCACTTATGTGATATTAACAATTCTTATGCCTGTCAGTTTCTTTTTTCTTGTAGATATTTTGAACTCTGATAGTGACCACCGTAATTTCTGAACCCTATACTTCTAATTTAACTATCCATCTAGCAAACCCATGGTCTATAAACTAGATGGATTTTATTTTGAAATTCAATTATTTGGTTGCTCTAGTCCTCATTGGTGATTTTAATATAAGTAAGGATTGGTTTCAAATGTCCACTTACGTCTTTCCTTCCATCAACTGATTCGATTCACTGTCACTTGATGTTCACAGAATAGAGCTCGAAACATTTAAGAGACTGGATCTCAGTCTACTCTCCAAACATTTTATTGATATATATACATTAATGGTCTTTAATGCTATTGACACTAGCCTAGTTAAAAAAAAGAAGAAGAAATGTAAGAACTATATGTTGTAACTCTAAAAGTTTTAAATAAATAATATAAAACATTAATTACCAATATAAAATTTTACAATGGAGAAGCACCGTTTGTGAGTGTCCATATAAATACATGATAAACATAGAATTGCTTCAATTCCTAAAGTTAATATTAATGATAATATTCTAATAGCTTTGATAAATGCAATGTTGTTCTTGAAAACTTTCAACAATTTCTGATGCTCTGTTCTACCCGTGTTCCACTGATGATTTGAAAGTTATTTTGATTAATTATTGTGGGATCTTCTTAATGGTTATTAAATTGAACAATAAAAAAGCAACTGCATCCGATAAAATAAATGAAATTGTCAAACTTTTGAATGAAAATTTTCCGAATCTTTTTGCTACCATTGCTAATAAATGCCATAAATTTTAGTTCTTTCCCTATTGTTGAAAATGGTGAATATTAAGCTGCTTCTCTCAGGCTATCGCTCTAATTACGTGAAGTCTTTGCTGATATTTTACATTAGATTTTATATTAAGACTCAACATTTCTCACACTTATTGATGAACAAATGGATCATGTTCTTTTCATCTCTTTGACGCCCTAGTTTAATTCATCTCTGCTGGAAACGACCACACATTCTAACTAATTTTAATGTTATTTTACTTTCGTTACAGAACACACTCAGAAAATTAAGCACCCTCGTTCTCTGCTACTTTATACATTTATTGCGCAAATATATTTGTGTTGCCCAATCGTTTGATCGAGGTATAACATCTTGGCTTACTCTCAAAACTCAGTTGAAAACTACCAAATCGATTGTAAACTATTACATTCATATTGAAGTGGCCGGAAGTTTTTACGCATAAAGAAATAAAGTGAAACCTACTGAATACAAACAGGCGTTCCACAAGGTAAGGATGCTCCCGTGTACCTCTCTTGCGTAACAGACATACCAAAACGGAAAAAACAACTATACCAACGTTTGCTGGTGACACCGCAATACTGTATGTAAGTAAAGCTCAAACGAAACCAACTGAAAACTTACGGCATGCTGTAGTAAACTTAATCAACCGTGGACTACACGCTGGGAAATCAAGTTTAATGAATTGAAGTTCTCTCACATTACATTTGCACTGCGACGTATTAATCTGCATTACTACATTTATATTAATAGCCATCAGATACTGTATAAAAATTCCGCGAAATAAATAAATTTATTAATGCTTGCATAACATCGAAACATCGTGTTAGACAGAAAGCGGGACAAATCCGACGTAAATTACGCCAAATGCACTGGTCGATAGGTTATCGATCGAAGCTCAATTTATACAGGAAACGACCGATTTCGACTAATCTGGACGTATGTATTTGAGCTCTTTGATTGCGTCAAACAAGCCAACTGATCAGTTATTCAAAGATTTCAATTCGAACAATAACGGGAGCGAAATAGTGCCAGAATAACAAAGATTGTCAGCACTTGGATATATCGTGGATAGATGAAATCATTCGCGATTTCTCGATCAAACGCAAAAATCGATTACGTTCTTACGTCAACATCAAGAAACTGCGGACGCTCAACACCTGCTTATCCGCATGACGCTTTAAGAACTGTAAACCTCATGATTTACTCGCTTGAGATTATAAAAATAGTAGCACTAGCCACTGGACTAGTTCTACTTACGAGTTTAGTTAATATTAGTCAATTAGTACTACTTATTCAAACTTAGGCTTAAGATTTTAATAATAATAATAAATTTTAGAAATGTGGGAACTGTTACGAAGAAGTTCTCAACTCGATCTAACAAGTCAACGACTACCCTAACCAGACGATCATCAAACCAATTTTCAGATGTACAGAATCCAAGTTCGAGGATACGGAAAGCATGTTAATCGAATGAGGTTATTCAGCGTAGTTGAAATAAAGTTATTTGCGCAATTGCCAATGCACTCTGGTATCGGAGAAACGAGGATCTAGATTTGAATCTGAAGTAGGTAAACGAGGTCATTTAAGATTTCGCCACCAAGCAGCGACTACATCAATGTCTGAATATTGAGGCGACTAGTTTTTTCGACGGAAGACGTCACCGAACGATCCAGTTATGTAAATAATGTTCATATATACATAAAGAATAGAAATAACTATCGATTATTTAAACATTAGTCTAACATTGCGATCGCTTATATTCTTGAAATAAAATTGCACAGGAAATGGGCTGGTTAACCTTGGAAACGAATATCAGATGGGCCGAAGTGTTTATATTAGTCTATTCGATAACCGACAAATGTTCGTTCGACGAATGTAATCGATTAAAATTCTTGATTAATTATAACAAAAGAAGAAAACGATTAGGGTCCAGTAATTCGAAAGTAAGTATATATATATATATATATATATATGTTATAATTTTAACTGGTAAAACACACAACTTATGTTTATGATAATTTAGGTCCTTGATTATAAAAATATAACAGTTATTATCATCACGTCTGGCATTTTGTTTCTCTGTCTAACAATATCTATAATATTTCTAAAACAAAGTTGAAAATAAACGATCGCTTGTTGCGGAAACAAAAGTAAGGATAAAATTAATGAAATAATTAATTTTTCTCTTTTACAATTGACCGAAGCGCGTAATCAAGCGGAAATAATTTCTAGCGTAGTTAACGTTAAAGTTTATCGTTAAAATCGTTATAAACCTGTTCTTTCGAAATTAAAATCCTAGTAATCGGTAGTTAACCATTGAAGTAGTAAATCGTGTTCAACCGCGCCCTCTGCTAATGATAATAGGAAAATTCGAGTTTCTTATACGTAAGGCCGTATTGATTTAAAAATAAATTAAAAGAAAAAATTAGTTCTAATATAACTTCAACATTAAAGTTGAACGATTTAATTGTAAATCAATTAAATTGTTGAAAATAGAGTACTTGATCCAACAATTTTGTAATACATGCAAATAAGTTCACGGAAAAAGAAGATATAAAACATTAGTCTTTAAAAATCGCTGCATTCCACACTGTTAAAAACCCGTATAAGATTATACGCAACACTCGTTGCAACACGCGGAAGTGTATATGTGTGTGTATGCGCGCGCATTTTTGTATACGTGGATAAGTATAGTAGTAGCATATTTATATTTATTTCAATACAAAATTTTATAAATCATGAAGAATTTATATGTACATACACATATGTCAAGTATCCTTAAAGTTACCTTCGCAGTTAAATACAACCAAATGACTTTACAGAACTAAAGAAATAATAAAAAAAATAATAGTAAAATAACAATAGGAAAAATTAAAAAAAAAAACGATTAGCACTTGTATGTTAAATTTAGAACTTGTATATAAATAAATAGAAATTAAAAATCGTAACACAGATCTGATCGTATAATGCTGGATTAAAAATCGGTGCTTAATACAACGATGCTTATATCTAGTGTAACGCATGCTGAGATCAAGCATACTGTTATACCCGTTTACGTGAATTAAGTTATTGTCACGATACATTTATCATAAAATTTCTTTGATAATTTATAAATATGATCATAAATATGAAGAATATTTAGCGTGGAATGCATGTACTATATTTTAGTCCATCGAGGAGCATTTAATAATATTCTGCAACACTGGTTTTGCATCGCCCGGAGTTAAGCATAAACTAACCTAGGTGTTATAATGGTAGCGTAAATTAATTTCTCGTTTACCGAAGAAAAATGAGAACGGTAACTGAAAATTGGTACAAGTATTCGAATAATGGCATAAATTTATTAATATGTGCGTTAAATGAAAGACGAGAGTCTAGAGTAACTCCTAGATAGTTTATCTGCTTCTGCCGACTGATGCATATTAATAGTAATATCAGGCAGAGAAGGAGGAAATCTTTTAGTAAAGACTATAGCGTGCGATTTCCCGGTATTTAATTTTAGCTTCCAGCGTTTATAGTACTTGTAAATAGTATTCGCCGCTTTTTGTAACCTATTGTATATCAGTTCTGAACGATGTGCAGATCGTCCGCATAAAAACCTGCATGGACGAAGGGTATATTAGGAAAATCGTTTAATAATATTAAAAATCGGTAAGGACCTAAAATATACTCCCTTGCGGAATAAAAAGAGTTTTAAGTGTTTATTGTAAATGTAGGTGATGAATGTAAAACGTTCTATCGTTTAATTAGGACCTAATTAATTTTATACGTGGATATGAAAATTTTCATCGTATTTTTCTATTACGCAGGACTTATCATTATCGGACGTATTGGTAGCTTTAGTCGGTAATAAAATTGATCAGTGCGGCGATCGTATGGTAACGCCGGAAGAAGGACAAAAAAAGTGTCAAGAAATTGGTTGCGTTCGTTTTTACGAAATTTCAGTCCGGGAAAGTATCGAGCAGGTACCGTATATTGTCACATATTTTCTACGTTTCTGAGCCGTAATGTGAACGTAACATTTTCAACTTATTATTCTGAGATGTTCCGATCGATCCAATTTTGACACAGAAAATTATAAATCTTACACACAGGCTGTTTATTATATAATTTTGACACAGAAAATTATAAATCTTACACACAGGCTGTTTATTATATAACTCTCGATGATTTTCAATGTTTTTACATAAATATAATCAGAATTGATACATTTCATGGTCAACCAGAAGATATATAATTTTGTTAGTATTAAAAATTCATGTACCGTATAGTGGACGTGGGGACTGAAAGGTTTAACCCGTTTTATTCTCTTCAATTAAAAAAAAAAATGTAATAATTTAATTTTCCCGAAACAAGATCATCATCTTATTTTGTTAAGTACGTTTTTATTTTTGAATTCTCGTAAATTTTGATCGCAAATTTATATCTCGCGTTAAATAACGGCGTTGTCGGAATTATTTCAGTTTTTAAGTCACACGTTGTCAATTCGCATTGTAGCTAAAGAAAATGACGCCAGGATATGAAAATATTATGTTATATTTTTTTAATTTGAAAACTTCGGAATGTAGTAATTTTTTAAAAAACAAACAACACAAAATTATTTACTAAAAAATTGTTTAACTTTAAGAAATCGTAAAGCTTTTCGTCTATTAAGCAATTATCGAGCGAATATAAAAAATTATTTACAAAAATATATACAAATTTATAAAAATAAAAAATGTAAAAAAAAAAATTACTTAGATACGCAAGTGTTAAAACAGTATTTTTAAGTGATACGATAGCGAATGTGGTAAACAACGCAATCAACAATCAGTAATATAAATACATAAACAATAACACAAAGCGAGTAAAATAAAAATGAATAAAAATCATATGACAGTATAAAATTTATACAAAATAATAATGACAATATGTTGTATTTTAATTATTTGTATTCTACTCGCTTTGTATCATCGTTTATGTATTTATATTTCTGATTGTTGATCGTGTTGCTTACTACGTTCGCTATCGAATTACTTAAAAATACTGTTTTAACACTTGTGTATCTAATTAATATTTTTTACATTTGTACATATTTTTATGAATAATGTGTTATATTCGCTCGATAATAATAGCCGAAAAGCTTCGTGATTGTTCATAAAGAAAAATACGTTTTTTCCTGTTATTTTAACAACTTTTTTTTGTTGTTTATTTTATATTTGTTCGTGTATTTTTGTGATTTTTTGGAAGAGGAAAAACATTGCTGTAATATTAGGGAGACGAAAACACAAGTAAAAACATGTGAAAAAGGGGCAAATAAAGTGTTAGACAGGTACGTTATGTCGCTAATATATAACCAAATACTGCGAGAAATCATTGAAGAGTAAGTACCAATGAAATGGAAAAGGGAGATGAAAACTCGGTTGAGAGAAAATATAAATAACGGTAGGGGTAACCTGGACCGGATTAACTCATAGGCCCGACTGAGCCCTGGCCCAGGGCTTCACGGGTCATGGGGGCCACATTAACTAAGTGAAAATATATATATATATATAATCGAGAAAACCCTCGTGACCCTGGGTGTTCTATGTTATATTTTTAATATAATTAACGTAACTTTTCGTATAAAAGATATGTAATAAACAGGATCGCTAATATAATACGTTTTTATTATATTTACATTTATAATAAATAAATGTAAATATAAGACAACGTAAAAGCAAAGATAACATTTAAAAGTTACTACGCAATAAGTAAAAATAAACACAGATGAAAAGTTGAAGAACTACCAATTCTAACACTTCTATTTCGAAACTATAAAATAAATAAAAATTTGTACACAAGTCCTAGCTTTTCACGTCATATAACAAGTCTTGGGCGCGGTAGCGGCTATGTCAGAATATCAGGCTTTCGTTTTAAATACCGATCATTCCTTCTTGAATACGATCCCGAATGAACAAATATTTGCGCTGTATGTGTTTAGTTCGGCAATGAAATTCTGAATTCTCGGCAATTCTTTTCGCATTTTCATTGTCGATTAAATAGGTACACCAGAAAGACCTGACAACTCCTTGAATAATTTCGATATCCAGATAATTTCCTTCGAATTCATTCGTCGCTATTAATTCAAACTCGCAACTGGAAACTAGCTGTTGACGTCTGCTAAGCCACGATATAGCTGCATCTGCGTATTTGATCGTTACACCAGTAGTCGAAGTGAGAGTTATTGGACACCTTGCGAAATTTGAATCGCCGTAGCATTCCAGTTTTTTTCCCTTTGGTTCACTTCTGGAGACCAGCTTTAGATTGATAGTCCCAGCAAGATATCGTATGACTCGTTTCAAACAGCCAATATCCTTTAACAAAGGTTTTTCTAGCGTCTGCGATAATACACTCACGGCATATGCGATGTCGAACCGAGTACTCCGCGCTATGTACAATAATGCACCAATTACTGATCGCAAGAAAAAGTCTGCATTGGTGTCATTATTTCAAACGGTGAGCGTTTGTCCATCGTAGTTGTAACCGGATTACACCCAGTCATACCAAAAGGATCGATAATCCTTGAGATGTAAGACGATTATATCTTCATTAGGTTTCGTTGTTGATCTGTATGCCTAGAAAGTGATCTGCCGGTTTTGACACGATTTTAAATTCAGACTTTAATTCGGTAATAAATTCGTCTAATATGTATTTGTCGGTTGAAATTGCTAACCCATCATCAACGTACAGGCCGATTATTAATTTAATCAACTTTTCATTATGACAAGTAGGACGAATATAAACACACGGATCCTCTCGACTATGTAGAAAGCCTAGGTTCTTCATGAATTTGTCAAATCTTTTATTCCAACATATCGGTAATTGTTTTAGCCCGTATAAGTTACTTTTCAGCAAACAAACGCGATCAGTGCCATCGAAGTATACATGTACATTTCGCCATCTATATCTCCATACAGAAAAGCTGTGGAAACATCGAACTGTCGTACTGTCATTTTTCCCGCTGCTGCAATCGCGATCAGCGAACGAACGGTGTCTAGACGGGTCTTTGATTTAGATGTATTCAGTTTTATCATCGTTTTCCTGTGCATCATCCAATTTTCTTTCATCTTCGTTATCGATGTCATCTTTGATAGGCAGCATTATTCGTTCTTCGCAACCTTGATTTTTTCAATAAAAATAACATTTCGCGATACGATAACGTCTCGTTTATCAGGAACATAAACACCGTAGCGTTCATTTCCATTATATCCGACTAGATACCCAACCGTTGCTTTTGGATCCATTTTCTACGTTTCTGAGCCGTAATGTGAACATAACATTTTGAACTTATTATTCTGAGATGTTTTATTCTTGGTTTCCGATCGATCCAAATTTCGTATGAAGTCTTGTTACCGATAAGTGATTTTCCTATTCTGTTCAGTATGTAGCCAACAGTCATGACGAGCTCAACCCAGATCGCTGTCGGAAAACTGAAATCCGAATTTGTGTATTTGAATATGCGAGCCACCTCTACGATTGAACGACTTTCACGCTCCACTACGCCGTTTTGTTCTGGTGTGTACGGTGCGGTCAACCGTGTTGAAACACCAAATTCTTTCAACGTTGCTCGTACTTCGTCATTGTCGAATTCGGCTCCATTATATGTTAGGAATTTCTTCACCTTGTAACCAAGAGTGCGTGCTTTTAACAGAACCTCGCGTACACAATGAGATACAACTGCTGCTGCCTTTTCTTTTTCGACGAAGTGTAACCGTAATGCGAGTAGTGATCTTTAATCACGATATCTACGACCACCGAACGAAGGATCGAAAGGACCACAGACATCAGCTGATTCGCCAGGGGAATTATTGCTTCTTTGGGTTCCATATTTTAGCCTATGTGCTTTCCCAAATTGACAAGGTTCATAGACTTCAGTATTTGATTTCAACTTTACTCCTGATTCGGAAAGTTTTAAGCAGACGCAATTTTTATCCATACGTCCCCATCGTTCGTGATAATATTGAACTAGATGATCGCTTTCAACGACATTTGCGCACGCTTGTGGTAGTATTGTCTCGAAAGAAGCTTTACATAGAATACCGCTTTTCTGTCTTGTGCCGGTAAAAATTACCTGACCACCCACTTCGAATTTGCATGTCAGTTGATCAGACGAAAATTTACTTTTAGGCAGTTTATCGTGAGCAGCTAATACTGGAAATAAATTCTTCTGCACCATAGAAACATGCCATATATCATTTGATGTAAACTCCTTTATTCGGCCATCCACATAGCTTGCCACTTCGATTGTACCACGTACTGTGACTGGGAGATTATTTCCGGCTGTTTTAACGGTTGAATTTTTCGACAACAATTCCTAACTTACGAACCCGTCTCGATTAGGTGTAATATGTCTAGTAGCGCCATTATCAACCCACCACGAATATTTATTTGTTCACATTCAACCATGAGCGATGGTTTTGTTTTAACTCTGCAAATACATCTGCTTTCGGTGGATTACGGGTATTGCCAGCTCGAGCAGGATATGAAGGTTTAGCATCCGCTATCCATCGTCGACATTTTTTAAGCCAATGACCTTTTACATGGCAATATTTACAAATAATATTTGGTTTTAACGGCTTACCTTTCTCAGCCATTCCAGTATTTGGTCGTTTAGTGCTTCAGCCTTATGAACTGTGTTTAACACCTGTACGTGTATAAAATGCTTCACCCGATGACGAAGGCTTCGATAACGGTACTACGTTCCGTTCGTGCAAGATAAGAGCAGAACTGAGATCATTCATCTTCTTATCCACTTTTGAATTTAATAGCAAATAACTTGATTTAAATCTTTGGTAAGATGTGCAATGTTTTTGAGACAAACAATAATTCGAGTAGCTTTTCGACCGTGTCTATTTTTTGATTTTGTAAACGAACTGAGAAATCTCGGTGTTGGTTCTTTATACGGGCAAGTACAGCGGCGGCTTCTTCGTTTCCTTCCCAAGCTGTACTGAAAAAGTTTAAACATTCTCTAAATATCTGGTTTTCGACCTTGTCGTCGAATTCATAAACCAAAATTTTCCAAGTTTCACACGAGCTTAAGCTGGCGGCTATGCGAGTTCCTTGAAAGCGCATTGAGAAATTATTATTTGTGCTTGGGCTGGCGATTTATCCTAAGCTTCGTATTTCTTATTTTCGGCTTTAGTTGCTGTATCGGTAATAATAGGACATTTAGCTTCGATGATTTCGACAGCATTATATGAGGTACATACATTACCTTATCGTTCCATGACGATCAGTTTGCAGCACCAGTGAGTGGTTTTATATCTTTAATGAAATCCATTTCGATGGATAACCGCTAATTAACAAAAAGGAAATAACGAACAAACTAGACCAAACACTTTTAACGAATAGTTACGAAACATCTGATCTCATAACCTGTTGTATTTTTAATATAATTAACGTAAATTTTCGTATAAAAGATATGTAATAGACATAATCGCTAATGTAATAAGTTTTTATTATACTTACATCTATAATAAATAAACTATAACACAGCGTAAAAACGAAAGTACCTCGTTGTCACTGATAAGATGTAAAAGTTACTAAGTAATATGTAAAAATAAACACAGATAAAAAGTTGAAGAACTACCAATTCTAACTTTTAAAACCCAAGCGAGTCAACCCCACGTAACCTGGAGCGTCCTAAACCTACATAACCTGGGGCGTCTACTTTCGAGAAGCAGTACATTCTTTAATAAAAGATGAGCATAGTACTATGACTAAAAAAAATTTATACAGCCTTCTCTGTTATAAAAAGGATTTATTGCAGTCGATTAACTTCGACGATATAATAGACGAATTTATAACGCAAAAAGTAAGGCGAAAATGTATGTAATATCAAAATTTAAAAAAATTATAAACGTTTAATAATTATTATTTTATTATTTAATTATTATTTTTTTAAACGCAGAAAATATTAAAATATAAAAATGTACAATCGATTCTACTTTTTTATGCAAAGCAATATTTATATTGACATCCAATTTTACCGTAATATTTATATTTATGTACAATTTTACATTGTATGAAAAAAACATTATTGTTTAAAAACGCTAAAAAGTCTACCCTTACAAGGGGGTCCCAACAATCACGGGTCCAGGGCCCCCTGAGTGTTTAAACCAGCTCTGGGGTTAACGGATAAAATAAATAACATTGTTCACTTACTGTAAAAATGCGCTATAGTTGTTTGGTGTAAATTCTTCATCTGCTGCGTTAATGATGCCGTAGGAGCACCTTGATTATTCTATTGCATAAAATACCGCCGGAGCTTTTCAATACATTTTTTCGCCTCTGCAGTGACACAGGAGGTAAGGAAATGTCATCCGTGTCATCATCACTTTCTATTCTTGTCTTCGTTTCTTCTTTGTGATGTTATCTAATGATGCCGTAGGATCACCTTCATTATTCTGTTGCATAAAATACCGCCGGAGCTTTTCAATACAGTTTTTCACCTCTGCAGTGACACAGGAGGTAAGGAAATGTCATCCGTGTCATCATCAATTTCTGATTCTTGTATTCGTTTCTTCTTTGTGATATTTTCCATAATTTCGTTATCCAAATCTTGAATATTATTGTCACAGCATGACAGATTGGCGTCAATATCTGAACAGTTGGTCACACGTAGTAATTCATTCATGTTTCATTACTTTCCATTTCAACAATTTCATAATCGGGCTCCTTGAAACCACAATGAGCAAAGCAGTTCTGAATTGTAATAAAAGTGACTTTTCTTCAGCTATGAACAACAAATTTTATAGCCTGTAGTACTGTTATTGTGGAACTGATATATTTTGCATTGTAGAAACTGTTACCAGGTCGTCTTCAAAGCTTCTAAGATATGCTGCATCAACATCTTCCTATATTGCACTTTTAAATTTTTTATGACACCCATATCAAGTGGCTGAATTAGTGAAGTAGTGTTTGAAGGTAAGAATTCAATTTGAATATTCTTCAGTTTAACGATAGTGTGGTGCGATGTTGCATTGTCAATAAGGAGTAAAATTTTTCTAGAATCTCTCTATAATTCTATATCCCAGTCTTCTAACCATTTTGAAAAAATAGTAGCAGTCATCCATGCATTTTTGTTTGCGTAATATGTTACTGGCAGATTACTTACATTGAGATTTTTAAAGCAACGTGGCTTTTTAGTTTTACAAATAACTAAAAGGTTTTTTTTGTCACTTCCAGTTGCATTGCAACAACATAGCACAGTGATAGGATCCATAGCTTTTTTTTCGAACCAATAAGTTGTTCGTGTTTGTATACTAATGACCCATCTGGAGTGGCTCGATAAAATAAACCAGTTTCATCCGCATTATAAATGTCATTCAGGCTGTAACGTTGAAGGAATTTGAAAATTTTGCTTGAACTCCATTGTTCAGCTCCTGTCAAATCAGCGCTTCCCTTTTCTCCATGAGTTTTTTTGAATTTGATATCGCGTCTCCCTTTCCACCGAGAAAGCCAACCATCTGTGCTGCAAAGTCTTCATAACCCATTTTTTTTGCAAAATCTTCAGATTTAAATTTCAACATTGGCCCACTGACATGAACACCTCGTTGTGTTACTGTGCTAAACCATAAATTAAGAGCTTCATCAACTTCTGGGTTTTTACCTTCTCTTTTCCGTTTCCTTTCCACCACCTGATCGCCCTTTTCAGTACTACTCCATGTAAGTTTTGCTCACCTGTTTTTAAATGGGAGATGGTGTTTTTGGAGACGCCCATGATTTTTGCTAACTCCCGAATAGGCATATTGGTAGGTTGAATTTCGATTTTGTCTAAAATAGAAATTTTTTCCTTTAATGATAAACATTTAGGCGACATTTTATTCATTCAAAAAATTCACCAGAACTAAAAAAAGAAAATAAAATTTTTGTAAGGAAAAAAAGTAAAACCGCACGACGCACTACAGTTTTTACAGAACTAAACTAAGAACATAACGAGCTATCGGAGAGAGCATAATTAATAAACGAACAGAGCAATATAGCGTCAATGAGAGAATGTCAACACAAGGGCATCTCAAACAAAAAAAAACAAAAATGTTCATGTAAACAAACAACGAATTGTAAAAATGACTAAAATATTTTACTCATTTTTATTAAATTTTTGTTTATGTGAACATTTTCGTTTTAAGACCGGAAGTGTCATTTTATGACTCGGCTCAGGTATCGCCCGTCTCACTATTTATTGACTTGAAAGTCTATTAATCTTTGTCCCTATAAACCGACGCGTTGTACCACTAAAGCGAACTAAAACAACCTTCATTTCATACGTTTTTCCCCGGTTTTGCTGATTGTCCCTTATAAACGGCTGACCCTCTTATCTGGCGTCCCTTAAAAGTGGTTTTGACTGTAAATATGAAAATTAAAAAAAAAAATGTAACAAACAAAATAACAGGAACTAATTAAAAATGACTGGTGAAAAATAAACACAATTGCTATACATGTACATATTTATACTGAACGAATAAACGACACAATACCGAAAATAGAAACTATATGTATTTTGTAAATTGTTGCGTATCCACAAATCCCCAGATGCTACTCAAATAATGTCATCCGTTCCTGTTAATATTAGTACAATAGAAATAAAATATTGTACGTGCATTATGCATTACAAGTGAGTCAACAATAAAACATGTGTAAGTACTACACCATGTACCTCTGGTAACCAGCGCATTCGGTTACAAAGTTATAATGTTATAATAAATCTGTTCACACCTATCCACTATTGATGGCTTTAAACACTACAAATATATTACGATATATCTATGTTTACCAGCGCATCAAGCCACCTATAAACTGTAAACTAGACTACCAATCCATCACATTAAAATGGTAAGGAAGCGATGAAGCATATAACACACAAATACAATCATAGATGTTAGATGCTATATGTTGTGGCGCCTCATTTTGTTTCGTTTACAACTTCGTGAATTACACTGAACGTTTCAAATAATTGCCGTTGAATATTTTTCATATTTTATATTCTATTTACATAATTTATTCTAACCAATTTTGGGAAATTATGAAGTGAATTTTCATTGTTAAATTGTCGACGGTGCGTAGTTAATTGGTATATTAAATAAACTCGAGCTCTGTTAAAAATCATTAGTAAAAAAGTAATGCAAGATAACGGTTCAATATGGCGATATTCCATTTTTTAAAATCTGAAACGTAATTTTTTGTATTAGAACACTTTATGGCGAATACTAACGCATATAGGAGTTACCGAGCAAATTATAACAATCATTGAAGAATTTATGTCACTAATGAAACATACATTCGAAGTGGAAATGAATTTTTAGACAATTTTCAAAACCCAAGTAGAGCAGAGCTATATGCTATCCCCGATTTTATGGATAATAAAGAAAGTCACAGGGGAATTATCAGTCGGGGATACAGAATATGAAATATGCGCTATATATGTGATACAGTATTGTTGGCCGAGACAGACAAATAAATATATAGTTGTTACAGATTGTGAACAAGGCAAGTGACGAGGTCGACCTCAAGCTAAATAAGGAAACATGTGCTGATACTTGATGGAGGAAGTTTAATACCATCGAAGTCGAATTAATTTTGTATGTCGAACATACTATACACCTTGGCACATATCTCATCGGTAGTGGAAGTTCTGAAAAAGAAATAAAACGACGAAAAATTGGCAACAATGAAAATAACAAGGATATAGAAAAAGCACAGGGTGCAAAAGAAACTGAAGCTATATCTATTGACAACATTAATAACATTTTCTGCCGCGCATTACGAATGTGAATCGTAGACATTAATTAAGATATCCCGAGTGAAGTCCATTGAAATGTTCGCTTAGATTATTAATAATTCCACAGACGGGGTCGCAGGACGAATGAATAGATCTTACAGGCGTTTAGTGTCCAACCTAATCAAAGACTACACTCTAGGGTCCGCTAACCAGCAAGTTGATTTATCGACCAAATAAAGAGATTAACCGGCATTTAGACTGTCGTGGAATTAATACGTAAAGCCGCGAATAGAGAAGCATGCGCGAGCTCTTTTAAATATACTAAATTTGGTCACGACACGCCGGATCGAGCATACGAATAGATGATAATATACAAATTCGAAACATGTCAATTCTCCTTTTATATTCAAAAGTTTCTCGATTTTTGTCTTTTTATTCGAAATTTTATTATCCACTTGATTCTTCCACATTTTGAATACTTTCAATTCGACGATCATTTTTTAATTCGTGTTTGTCAAAGCGTATTCTTTATATCAACATACATACCTACATATTTCATACGCACATATTTTTAGTAGTGTATTTTAAATAAGAACAAATCTCCCAATACGGATGGAAGTAGACGAACCGATACAATTACACAAATTGTGCGAAAGACAGATCCACTATTTTTTTGACATTTTACAAGAGAAGAAAATTTAGAAAAAATATTACAGCTTGGTAAATGTGCAAGAAGAAAAGGTAGATTGCCTGTATGCTGGAGCTTGTGTAATCAATTTGGAACGGTAGCAACAGCGGTTACTACAGTTCAGAATCAGAATCTATGAAGAGCACTCGCAGATCATAATGGTCAAAACTGGCTGAATACAAAACGTGTGGATGGACAAATTAAAGAACCGTTTAAATACCGTTAAAATTTAATCAAATTTACAGCAATAAATTAACCTTATCACACGTATATTATATATTTTAACGCAAAATTATGAATTTTGACGTATGAAGTACATAATTTTCGATGGTGCTTCCATTTTTCTGATGGAAAATATTCCTTCACGTCCGGTGTAAAATCACTTAAAGAAATAAAGAAAACGCCGTTTTTTTTTTTAGACAACTGTAAATAATTTTCCGTGACCACCAAATGTCCCTTGCTACGAAAATAAATAATACTTTTTTTAGGACTAAAAGTTATTCTCTCAAATAAGGAATACTGTATATTTTATTAAGAAAATGGAACATACAACGCGGTATTATTCGATATATAGTCCAGTCGAAATTAAAACTATCGTTTTCCGTCGTATTCTATAATTTAGCATCATCTTTAAACATACAAAGGAAGATACGTTTCACATAAATTCCGTAAGATAGCGGCACGTAGGTATATCTTTTTTCCGTTATTAATTGGTACTAAAAGTATAGTTACGCGATGGAAATATATATAGCCAACGTTATTCATCCTTCTTCTGAAAAACTCATTTACTCGACACACTAGTAAATGTTAGACGTATTAAGCGATTAAAGACAAACAATTTAGTTATACAAACAATTATATATATATATATATACATATATATATATATCCACGATATATATATATATATCCACGTGGATAGCTTTTGGGAAGTTGAGTACTGTCCTCAAAAATAAAGATATATCTAACAGCTTGAAGAAGAAAGTATACGAACAGTGCATCCTTCCAGTGCTTACATACGGAGCGGAAACATGGAGCCTAACGAAGTATGCTGTTAAGAAACTTACAGTGACACAGAGAGCCCACGAAAGATTAATATTGGGCATCAAGATATCAGACCAGAAAACCAACACGTGGATAAGACAGCAGACTAAATTGTCAGATGTAGTCAGACGTGTAGCGCAGTTGAAATGGAATTGGGCAGGTCATGTAGCAAGAAGAAACGATGATAGGTGGACGAAACGAATAACAGAATGGCTTCACGCAGAAGTCGCGGTCGGCCGGATACAAGGTGGCAGGACGATATACATAGATCAGCCGGGGTGAAATGGATAAACGAGGCCCAAGATCGCTACAGGTGGAAACAAAGGGGAACGCTTACATCCAGCAGTGGATTGATATAAGCGCATCGTGATCATCGTGATATATATATATATATATAGTAGATATTAGTTAATGAACATATTCTACACGTGTTTAATTACTAATTAGTCATATATATACATACATATATATATATATATATATATATATAGCTTATTTAATCATTAGCTAAAGGTTACAATACACACGGTTTTGCATTCCAATCACCAAGTTGTATGAAGTGGGGTGCCACTACATTTGACTGTGATAATTAAGAGTTAAACGATGATGAAACAAACTACTCATAATATCCGATTTCCTTTCTTAGTCGGTGTGAAAAAATAGCTGTTACGTTGATCGAATTATATACTTTTAAATTTTATCGATTCACTCCATAGCCTAATTCTTCATAGCAAATCTCACTTTGTAAAGTATTGAATTTTTAATTAATATTTTCGAAAAGTGAAAGCTGTTAAACACAATAAAGAAACTGTTAATTCAAAAATTTTTGAATAAAGTAATGTGCGAGTAAACTGTTGCGAAATTACCGGGTATAATCGCGTAATTTGGACAATCGTCTAAGAAAATAAATAAAAAAAAGGAAAAAAAACGGTCGAAATACGACTCCGAAAACTTAAGATTAAGACGACGCCATAATATGTAATTAGACAATATTCGAATAAATAAAGTTCTTGATTTTAAATAATTAGTTATCTATTTATTAGTGCAAGATTTAAAAAGAAAACCTAATTATGTTATTAAATATTTAAGAGAATAAAATACTAAAACCGTTGTAGCACATAATCTTTCTTAAAGTTTATAACGAACGAACTTTATAAAATAATTGTCAAAATTCATTCGCGCCGTATTCGATTATGGAAAAAATAAAATAAAAAAAATTAACTTGA
Source organism: Coronaproctus castanopsis (assembly GCA_032883995.1). Lineage (NCBI taxonomy): Eukaryota > Metazoa > Arthropoda > Insecta > Hemiptera > Monophlebidae > Coronaproctus > Coronaproctus castanopsis. The sequence continues at coordinate 69,987,727 of CM065052.1, read as the reverse complement.
AGTTACCTTCGTTATAAAATCCGCTACAGATATGAGTTTAATTTACTTTCGAAGGTTAAAGTCCGCCATTGAAGAAAAATTATGCCACTATTATGTATATCTATATATAAAGACCATGAGTAATAACATATTCTGCCTACTATAATTTTAAAAATTTAAGTGAGTAAACTGTCTAAAACTTATAAAGTATAACGGTCTAATATGTGTCTAAAGAAAAAATAGATTCCCATTTTATGAGGATTATTTTAGGGGACGCAAAATGGAAAATACGATAGACACGTCCTTGAGAATTAAATTTTGGTATTTATTTTTAAGAACAACAAAGCGCGAACTCTTTTGAAAGAATCTGTCATCAATCATCCGTGTCAAGTGTATGAAAGAATTCAGAAAAAAATCTAAATATCGAAATTATCGATCAACGTCTACTATCGTAAACGTATCATCCAGTTTCTGACTATGTACAACACAACGTAACATATAGAAAACGTAAAAGTTGCCTAAATAATCGCAGTTCCTACTTGTTTGTGTTCGTTTATGTGTGTATTGCTAACTTCTCACTCACTATACATACGTACATTACATATATTGTTTCGTGGAAAATAACCTACGTATAGTAAGGACCCAACGGATCCAAACATATTTGCTACATATATGTATACATACTTTTGAACTTATTTAAGAAATTGTAAAGAATTCTGAGACTAACTTTTAAATAAATCGCAAGTAGTGCATATATATATATATATATATATATATATATATATATATATATATATATATATATATATATATATATTATTTGTTTACTTGAAAAAGTTGATCTACATATGCTTGTTCATGATTAATTTTTCTTCCTGTAAAATATGTGTTTAATACCTGAATTTGTATACGTGTGTATGTGCGTATATTTATAAGTATCTTCTGTTCTGTTCTGATATCTATCCGAATATGTAACCGGCCAATTTTACCCATTGATTTCAGCACATACCGGCTGGTTATTTTACTTGGTCAATAAATGTTAAAATGACTCTTGTACGTTTTCTCGCACTTCCATTTTGCCTTATATATTCAAATATAAATTATACTCTACAGCTCAATATGACTCGTCGGTTTCGATAAATAGTTCCACACAAGAAAGAGCGATTATGGCAAATTCAGCGCTAACACTGATTTACCAACATATTCAGAAATAACAAATGCTGCAGTATGTTTAATATCGAGAAAAATACCGTGTGACAAAAACGACGTGGAAAAAATTAATTCCATTTGTAGAAATAAGATGACAGAATTTCTGGAACCTATCCAAATTGAAGATTGATAAATCAAAACTGATAGAAGTCCCATCAAAGGAACAACCGGTAATGCAAATGTCGAGAAAATAATGGGAAAACTTGAATAGATTTAGTACGACAGATGCGGATACTGTGTTGAAAAATGGTACGGACTGCTACCTGTGAATAACATCAACCACACAACACAACACATCATTGAAGAACGTCTATTTTACTTAGAGCCTTAGTTTAAAGACAGTCGTAATTTACGAAAGGACACCTTAAAATGACTGAAAATTTTAAAATGTGATTTATAACCGTTTACTAACTTATTTGTTAATTTTTATTAACAATATAAGTATGTGTCACTACACGATAATAAGAAGACCTGCATAGCTAACAATCATCTGTTGCATTATACCTTTTACCCGTATCATAATGCTAAGCTCGTGCGGTATCAAAGATATAGCTGTCCAATCTACCTCCGGAATTTTACTCCTAACAACACATTTCGAATGCGTTTATACTTTCTACAACCTTATAACGTCTAAAATCCGAATATATACCGAAAGGATGGAATTATTAGACCCGTTTAGAGTCCAAAACCCACTTGATCTATTTTCTATTGATGTATTGTGTTTGCTTTCTATTAATAATGTCCGAATCTTTCTTTTATAATATTATTAAGATATGTTTTTCCCTATCCTTTCGAAAATATCTTATTATTCATATTTTGAAACGTTTAATTCTGGTTGAAGAAAAAGAAGAAAAAACTTTATTAAGGATAACACACATGTAATATATTAATAATGTTCGGTACATGATACCTTAACAGTTAACTTAAACTAGTGTTGCATTTTTTTTATTTGTTTTTACATTTATTTATTAAAGAATGTATCTATAAAGGGACAATAACTGAAAAGAAAAACATAATAAAAAACAAAAAAATATATGTGACGAATCCTGCAGTAGAGTATACTTACATTAGAGTGATAAAGTGATGAAAAACAAAGTCCCTTTATCAGCCGAGTGTATGCTTATAGTATCAGTTGTGTATACTAGACATAAATTTAAGAAAAATGTAAATATAAAACAAAAAATAAACTTATGATACTGAAATATAAATAAAATAAACAAAAACTATTCTATTAATTTTAATAACGCAAAGGAGCACGAAGCAATATATATAACAAAGTATCTATAGTAGTATGAAAAAAATTACTTGTATCTTTTTATATATTTACTAATTTTAAGAATATACAGGAAGTCGACCATACTACGAGTTTAACGTTTAAATTTATAATAAAAGAAAATAGAGTATTAACTGCCACTTTCAAACTTTCAATACATTGCCGACTCCATATGTTGTAATATATTTTTGGAACTTTCCTTAGTAAGTATTTTATATTATAAGAATGCGCAATGTTATCGACAGCACCAGAAGTACACATGATGTACTGTGACCACTAAAAAGATGGAACCTATGTAAAGAGGACCCAAACTTTCCATGGCCAAAAAGCACATATGCGCTATAAAAGTTTATATTGAGGTTTTAATGCCGCAGACTTTGTGGAAGAATATATAGTTCTTCCTTCCAGTCTCCGCTGCTGAGCCTCCCAGAGCTTGCCATTGCATAATTTTTGAGTATTTTAATGTAGGAGTTGGTTTCCATTCTAGGTCAATTATTTCAAAAATTAATTTGATATTCTTGACACGTAATAGATGTCCAACAACCCTGTACACAGAGGTGATGGAGGTCATGCGACAAGGAGATCCAACGGAATAATATTAGAAATAACACACACAGTCGACATGAGACACGCTCTGTATAACGAAGAAATGTTTAAAATAAATTTTCTCCGCAGCATTAATATTTTTATTGTTAATATAGATATGAGATTTGTATCTGAAATGTAAACATGCGTCTTATACAGAATGACCTTCAAGACTAAAGGTGTTAGGTTGAATTTTACGAAGCTTACATTACATTTTTTATAAACATGTTTAAAATGCGGGACAAAAAAAGTTGAAAGTCCAGATTACATCATGATATATCAGTTACTTTATATAGATAATGGATTTATTACGAGATTAGTTTACATTTTCAATCATGTGTACAATTCCTGGACTGCCGAACACTATGAACTGACAATTGGAAACCAAGAATTTGTATATGCTTATCGAATATAAATTATCAAGGTTTGGTTTTATATTCTTTAGCTAAAGCACTTAATATATAAATACTTCAAAATTTATCCCTACACTTGTTTTTACTTTTTTTATATTTCAGTTGCTAAAAGTCTGGGCTCAACCATTTTAGCACTGACACAGTAATCTTGCTTGTGATTAAGGGGTTATCTAAGAATTAAGTTTAGAAATTTTATGACTCAAATTTGAGGCATTGATACATGTACCAATGACATGATGAAGCTGTTAATATATGTATGTTTAATGCTTTTGGAGAACATAAAGAGATTCAATCCTTTACAAATGCTTAGCTTGGTTTTAGGAATATTAAAAGACATTACAGATTATATCATGCGGTAGGTCAAAATGACTTATTGAGAATATTTAATCAATATCTTAACCATGTCGTGAGCAATGAGGATACTTAAAATTTTAATTATAAAGTTATTAGACGACAAAAGTTCAGAAATAGTAACAGCTTTCAGATTATTTGGCAATCGTACACGACAATATTGAAATAACCCATGAGGACTAGTATTCTATAGGTAATACCGTCACAACCAGAAGAGTTTTTTTTGTTGTCCCTCTTAAAAAAACTAACTCTCCTGTGCGTAACACATCATATCGTCCTATATCTGTTGCTTCCTGTATTCGTAAAACATATGAAAGAATATTAAAGAACAGAATTGTTTGGTGGTTAGAAAATAATAATTTGTTCCCTCCTGGAATGTTATGGCTTCCGGAATAATATTAGCTCACTAAATTGCGTCTCTCATCTGGTAGCTGACATTTACAAATCTTTGATAGCAAATAAGTATTTAATTGCTTGCTTTCTAGATATAAGTAATGCTTTTAATTCAATTTCAATTCCAATGCTTTATGATGCACTTGCCTAACTAAGAATTCCCCCTTCCTTCATCAATGGCGTATGTAAATTATTCACAAATCGGATTCTTATTTTCAAACATTCGTCTATCACTAATCCTTTCATCAGGGTTGTGCATTTGAAACTACCACATGGATCTGTTTTAAGTCCGGTTTTATTCAATATCTATATGTTTAAACTATTTCAAGCCTGTCTTCGTAATAGCATTAATATTTTATCCTATGCTGATGACATTGTACTCTATAAAACGAATTCTGATATTTTAGAGGGTATTCAATTACTAAATAGTACTTTAGAATTTATTAAATAACATGATTTTCACTCTTTCTTCACATAAATGTGTTTCTATCATATTTTCTTACAGACGTGTTAACAATTCTATACACGGTTTAATTATTGACAATTATTGCGTTCCATTTCCCACATCTTGCGAGTATTTAGGTTTTAATAGACTCAATTGGCGTAATCACATTGAGACTAATTATTCCAAAGCTTCCAAACGAATAAATCTCCTAAAAACCCTTCGCACACAACTTTTGGGGGTGATCCCCTAATTTTACTTCTTTATTCGTAGTGTCATACATTATGGAAGTTTTCTTTTTACCAATGCACAATCCAGATATATTTCAACTTTGGACAAACTTCAAAATACATGTCTACGTTTGGCCCTTGGTGCTTTTGTCTCTACTTCCATATCCAGTTTAGTGGAAGCAAAAGTCCCTCCTTTATCTATGCGCCAGTCTTGTTTAGCTGATAAATGTTTAATTAACTCCTTCTCAGTTACATCATACTCGTTATTTCTCTCATTCCTTGAAATTTTTCAGAACCGGACATTTTCCCTTCATCGTCGTCCAACCATATGTCTTTCTGCACATCACCTTTCCACGTACGGTGAATTAATAATTCCTTCTTCACCCTCCCGTTATTTCTCCTTCCCCTTTCTTAATAATGATTTAGTGTTAGATATAGATTTTAATTCTTTTAAAGTTGCTGCACCGCCTTCAATCGCCAATATTCTCTCTACATCCCACATTTGTGATAACTGGTCAGAATTTCCCGCTATATATGCAAACGGTAAGAATCATGTAGGAGCAGCTTTTATAATTCCTTCCTTCGACATAGTTAAAAAATGTTTCCTTTCAAAAATTTACCATTTTGCGAGGTTCTTACATTCTTACAGCACAGTTATTTTTAAATCAGACAACTCAAAAGGTCATAATTTTTCAGATCCTAAAAGTTGTCTCTCGGACTTAAAGTCTCACATTATATTCCTCATTCCTCTCCCATAATAATTAAAATTCATAACCATATTGCACTTTTACAGGGTTCCGGTATCTCTCTTAAGTTTGCACGGATTCCTGGTCACGCTGATATTAAAGGGAATTTAGTTGCCGATCATTACGCTAAATTTACAACGTACCTTGGTTCATTTATTGCTTATACACCCTGTATTGATCTCCTGTCCAGCATTAAGACATCGCATAAAGAATACTGGTAAGCTACTGCGAATAATCTCTCTAATGTTACATAATTAATGAGCAGTTAATAGAAGAAACAAACGCCATAATCTCAAAATTCAACCTAAATTCTCGCAGTGAAACCAGAACTCAATATATCTATACCCTGAAAGCTATAAAACGACACTACTTAGAAATTTGGCAAAAAAGATGGGAACAAGATAATACTGGCCGACACACCCACAGCCTAATCCCCAATATATTAAATAGACACAGTATTAAAATTACTCCTGATTTCTACACTACCCAATTATTAACGGGGGCATGGAAAATTTGGGTCTTATTTATTTCTTCTTAAGTTAAGTAATGATGACAAGTGTGAATGCGACGCAGTAGAAACTGCGAACCATGTACTATTTGCATGCCCCACTATGGACCATTTAAGATTTTACAATAAAAATAATTTTAACCTACAAGACAAATACACTGCTCGACAATTCCAATTATTCGCATTTAATGTAATGCATAAGAAATTCCATGGTCACTGAAGTTTTTGCGTTGTGAATCCGTGATAAAACGTTTACAGTAATATGTATAACGAGTGTATTTCTGCACGCGTACATGTATGTACGGGGGTGATTGCGTGGAATTTATGCATATAATGTTTAAGTTCTGTATATGTATATGTGTATGTATGAGTCATTATGGATAATTTGTACATTTATGCATCTAGTATACCTAAGTTATAATTTTAATTATTAACTAGTATAAGAAGTTATAAGGGAATACATGTATACTATGACTGTAAGTGAAACTGACGCACAGCCCGCGCAAATGCGAGTGTAAAAGTGGTTACTATATTATTGTTAACTATAGAGTATTGTAAAGGGGAGCAATACACTGATTAAGCTTAAGCGGTGGTGCAGTGTATTGCTCCTCTGTAAATGCAACAAGTTGTACATTATTAATTTGCATAATAAAGTATTAATCAAAAAAAAAAAAAATGTTACATAATTTAAGCTGCTTCAGCCTGAGCTCCCTTGCCTACCCTAGTTCTATAATACCGAAATACAAGTGTCTGCTCTGTGATTTTGTAGTCGCTTTATGCAGACTACGCTTCGGAAAAAATCGTCTACTGGCTACATTTTTTCAAACTTGCTTCTCCGTTCTGTTCACATTCTTCAGATATCCACTGTATCGCAGATGCAAATCACATTTTCTTGGAATGTTCACACTACCGCTCCTCTCGTGACACCTTCTATAATCACCTCATATGTCTATACACGTTTCTTTTCCTATCAATATTCCTTTCTTACTCTCTACACGTAACATTCTTTTATACATCTGTTTATATAGGTTTATTGTTAATTGTTACATACTCATATAGTTAAAAAAAAGGATAATTTTATTTTGTTAAAACTAAGTTATAAAGTTTAATGGATAAACCGCTGTGGAAGCCCAATAAAAATATATATCGTATATATATATATATACGAGGATTGGATCAAACTGATAATAAGATTTAATTTTGTAGCCAATTTGATCAAAATGATGTATGTTCGGTTTATTACGAAGAGGCTAACAGACAAGAAATAAATATTTATCTGTAATGAATACAAGAATATGATTTTTATTGACAATCAACCTATGGAAGACATTATTTCTAATACTGACTGCTATTATTGTGATACGAGATATATTGGTGGATAATTTTTAGTTACCAAAGTCTGAAATCTCGTTTAATAAAAGTAGCTGGGAAACAAGGTAATATTATCGATACTACTTACATGTTGGATTAATAATTTTTGTTTAGACAAATTACCACTAATACCTTTAAAGTTACTTATAGATAGCTGGTTTACGTTATTTCCTTCTGCTTACTTTCAAAATTTATGCCTCATCGAATGCGTTTCATTTTTCCTCTGGGAGCATTCTATAAACCTAGGGTGCAAGTCGAATAAAATTTTACCTAATGTACAATAATTAAAAGTGTCGAAGTTATATACGGATGTCATTAATTTTTTTTGTTGCTTCAAAAATGTTGGGTTGAGATATATATATATATACACTTTACATTCCTATTACGATAGAATTATTCTTTACTTACAATTATAAGAAACCCAAATTTTACAGGAAAAAAAAAATATTTCGAGTACTGTGTAAAGAAGGAATAATTATCCGAAACGATTTTCGATGTATTTTGTACGTCTCACATTTTGCGAGTATATCTATTAAATATATATATATATATATATATATTTGTGTTTGTAAATATGTGTATGGGTGTGTGTGTTTCCGTACATAAATATATATACAGGCATGTACATATGTAGCTTCTATGCGCTATATATTTTATTCTCGTTTTCATTTCTGAATAAAATATGTCATGTTACGGTCCAACGCATTTTGTTTCAAACAATATGAACTTCTACTACGCTATGATATTCGACTCATTCATCGTATCTGCCAGCTGTCTTAGTATAAATCAAATAATAATAATTAATCAAAACTTCGGCGGGTTAAGAGTGTGTATTGCTTAATAAGCTGATCATTCACTTATTTTGTCAGTCATCTTTCTTAACACCTGCTGTTTAATACCCCTTAATCACTACTATAAACTTATTCACGATGTAATTTATATCTTCGTCTCCGCTTTTCCAATAGAACTTTCGCACTTTTACAACTTTTCGACGTTTCTGCATTATTAATTTTCTTTTTTTTTTCGTGTTTTTTTTTTTTTTTGTTTAAATTGTTTGAGGTTCCTCGATTTCATTTACCAATTCAGTTAATTAGAAAATAATTTACGAAGACCGCTAGATGCTCTTAACGTTAATTAGTTCTTAAATGTTAGATTAGAATTTCGAATTTATTTTTACAAGCAGCACGATGAAAAAATCTACATTTTCAGTTATCGAAATTTCTACCACGCAGTTAATAACGCGGAAAAAAGCAGCGTAAATCAATCATTTTAGATCAGTTGGCCCCCTATCAGTCACAATTTATTAATTTTTTACACAAAATTATGCATTTTAGTTTCTGAAATAATTTAAAAAAGAAGAGATGAAAACATAATATTTCGTGTATAATATCGCTTTTTAGACGACTATTCAAGCTTACCCTTTCACCCTATTGACAGTACTGTGATCTGAAAGAGATTGATAATATACATCGTACTATCTTCAAATGTGATGCATTCAATGAAATAATGCAAAAATATCGAATTAATGCGAACGTTCCTTTAATTCTGAATGCGAAAAATGCTGATCGTTTGCTGAAAATATTTTCATATTATTATGAGAAGGAAATTAACTTTGAGCCTGCCAACGTTTGATCGCAATATTAATTTATACCTACCGACGCTATAATATGTAAGTAGCAACTTATGTATCTATAAAATTAATTATGATTATGCAGTATATACTAATTCAAACTGAACCCAATATATATGGAATAATTTTTATTAATACGCTACAATAGTATTCAATTTTGCTATTTATCCCTAAGTCTATAATTAATCGTAACTAATAAGAAAATACACAAGTGGTAATCAGGACTATATACATTGTCATCCTGACTACTGTTCTTAAATATAAGTACACACGAAAAGGACTTCTTACATACAACTTTTTTTTCTTTTTAAAACACATTTTTTTATTTTATTTTTTAAGCATTACTCTGTCCTTCCCCACCTTTATAGGGAGATTTGAAATATATGTTTTGTTTTTTTTTGTTAAAGATAATTTTTAATAAATCATATAAATTTTTCAACATTATAATCAGTGGCTGCTCCTTCATGAATGTTGCATGGTTGCACAACCACCAGAAATATTCAGAACAGCATAAGAATTGATTTAATAAAGTAGCTAAGAGTACTAATTAATTTATAGAAATTAAACGAAATAAGTGATGCTTTGAAATGTTACAACGGTTGGTGGTTGCACGCTCAATGCAACCTGAAGAAGGCATCAGAAAGCCGTATACAGCGTTATATGGAGATTTTGCGCATAATGCTATTATGTGTATATAATTTACACGAGACTATATTGGCGGCTGCTGGTTGTATGCAGCCAGAGTCCTTGAAGTACACACACCCGACACGGCAGAATAGAGTTCATAACACGTGGGTACGGTTGCATGCGCATACTACCGGCCTGTACTAGTTTTATTGTATTTACATATTCATTGTATAAAAATATTGTATTTTTCTATGTGGGTTTTCGAGTGCCTATCTATATGAATGTGTGTGATGTGTTTGTGACATGATCGAAGTTGCCATTCGCGCATTATTTGGGCGTTTTATTTTATTTATCTAAATTAGAATCTAATTATTATTACTATTATTTTGTTGCATGTAACATTGGAAATGTCTTAATAATGTGAAATTTGAATTGAATAATATTTAAAGTAAAAAAAAAAAAAGTGTTATTATTATCATCATCATTTGTGTTTTGACGTTTTGAGTTATTAATATAAAAATAGTTGTAATTCTTATTTGTCTCCTAATATTAATATTAAAAAAAAAAACAAGCGGGGTTAATTTTTTTTAACGAGTATATTTAAATATTATTTAGCTGCAAAATATTACTCGCTAATAGATATTTAAAGTTTTTAAAAATATAAAAATTGCCTTTAGCTGACCAAGTCCAATGATTTGATCATCTGGCACAGTCCTGTAGAATTGTCTAGTAAACTGACTGCTAGATCGGATGTACATATATAGAACTCGTATATTTTATAGACGTATTTACAAATTTCACGGAAATAAAGCCGTATTTCTTCTTTTTTTTTTAAAAAAAAATCCCATTTTTATCATGACACAAATTTACGTCATCAACCGGATGTCGTCTCTTGAGAACGCACTTGATTTCTTAAGAACATGCCCATTAGCAAGGTCTCAATTTAGGTTTTGTATCGGCTACACCCAATACATCATCGTTGTTCTTTTCAATCTTTTAATCTTTACCGTTTTATTCAGTAAACTATATCGTAGTCTCCATATATGTGAATACGTGTATTAAAATATTTATTCTGTCGAAAATAATAAATACAAATCGAGTTAATTTGTTCGTCAATAACATCGTGTCAAAATTTGTAACCCTTTCAGTCATAATAATCCTCTGTAACTTTGACGTAAATATTTTTACGATAAAATATATTTTTTCATTGATATTAAATGTTTCAATTCTAGAAATATTTATTTGTATACAACGCTGAAAATTATCTAGCCATTATAATTTCATCTAATCGAATTATTTTCTTGAATTATTATTTCATATACTCGTATATATAAGGTTGTATAAAAAATTGATAATAATTGACGGAAAATATTAACAACGACAATTGTGTATATTCGGAAGAACAATTAACGAAAATATATTATTAATTTGTTGCTTAGGTTTGTACGATATTTCACGACTTATGGCACCACTGGAAGGTACATTTGAAATTTCCTAAATTGAGGAGATCTTGCAGCGAGATGCACAGCCCGGTCAGTTCCCCCGTATACAGTTCCGGACAAAACATGTTAAATAGGAAATCCATCGCTTCCATTATGTTAGGTACGGATTAACTGATTTCGTTTATTATTACAAATATTTCGAAGAAAGAACGAATAATAAATATATACGCAAAATTATCATCAGTCACCTGAAATACGGACTAGGATAGAAAGAGCGAGGAAAGTTTTCCTACATATGAAAAACATAATGACGAAGAAGGACCTTGATCTTCAGTTGCGACTGCGCCTTGTACGTTGTTATGTCTGGTCGGTGTTGTTGTATTGCATGGAAATCTGGGTGCTTACGCAAGCTTTTGAAAAGAAAATAGATGCACTTGAAATGTATGTGTACCGTCGCATGTTGAGCAGCTGTGACACACGATACACTCTAGGAAACTCCAATACTTCGGTCACACATCCAGACACCCGGGAAAATATCACCTACTTCAGCTTGTTCTAAATATAGAAGAAGAACATCGTGGCTAGCTGACTTGCGGAAATGGTATGGATGCTCAAAAGAAGATTTACAGGAGGCTAGCTGAGATGATGGTCAAACTTCGAACGGAGAAGGCGTAGAGAAGGAAGAAAAAATTATCATTTACCGAACAAAATGGAAATTACGCTCTCACTAGGCGAGTTAAAATTATTAGTTGATGAACAATGTTAAAGTTGACTTATTAAATAGAAAAGATTATCATTATGTACATTGTCTTATCCATATTATCTTTCAACATATCCTACGTAATATAATCTATTTCAAAACACATACTTACAAATTCCGGTTTAACATATGTAGATGCTTTGAACAAAACCTAATACGTTTTATATCATCATCATCATCATCGTCGTCGTCGTATTTAACGCAAGTCGTGACTAGCTATTGTACGTTTATTTTTACGTACAAAATTGGCTAGTATTCAAGACGCTATTTATATTCAACCCAGATGCACGCCCATATGATGTTATACGGAGTGGGATGTTACTTACTTCTGCGTGAGAATTAAGAATTACGTAATAATTGAAAACTTTTTACGTCGCGAGTTAGTTTCAAACCCTCAGCTGTCCAGTTGACAGTCGAGGCACTTTAGCCTATCTCCCAAGTTCTCGGTTTTTCCCGATCTGCTATTGTTTTTTTTCTGTTCAACGCAACTCTTAATGTTCTCTTCTTTCTCGATTGGGTCCATCAGTGTCTCTCTTGGACATGGCCTGCATATGAATATTTTTCTTCTATATCAATAGCGTATAATGTCTTCCTATTTGTTTTAATCTTGTTTTCCTAGAATGACCTTTTCTCTTGTACTCGATTAAAAACTTCTTCGTTTGTAATTTTATCAACCCACGAAATTTTTAACATACATCCTTCGCAGCACCACGTTTAAAACGTCTCAATTTTCTGTAATTATCTTTTGCTTAAAGTCCACGTTTTCGCCGCGTACAGTATATGTATTTTTCTTTTAAATACCTGTCTAGCCGTTGCAATTCTTCCTCGGATTTCTTTGCTACTATATACGTTTTCTGTTATTATATATCCTAAATATTTGAATAAATCTACTTATTCTAGATTTTGTATTGATATATTCATTTTTTCTGTAGTTTTATCGATGCGCACATTATTACCTTCGTTTTTACAATATTTATTTCCATTCCATATTTGTCTGCTATCTTATTTAATTTTTGTATCATTGTTAATAATCGTTTCTCGTTGCTTACAATTAATACTTAATCGTCTACGGACGTTATAATTTTTATACATCATCCTCCTAGTTTTACACCTTCTTGGATTTCTTCTAACGCTTCGTTTAACTATACATTCTGAATATAGTGAATAGCGTATATTATATATATATATATATATATATATATATATATATATATATATATATATATATATATAATCATCATCATCATCATGGGTGTTTCAGTCATTTGACTGGTTCTCTCCTATCGTCGAAGTCCTTCACCTTTTCCTATCCGCTGACCGCCTTTTTAATTCCGCATATTTGTGTTGATCTTACTTTCAGTCTGCGCATCGGTATTCGTCCTTCTATGATATCTTTTAGTCGGCTATTATGCCTTAACACATGCCCGATCAATTTTAGCATTGTTTTCCTAATCATTTTCTTTCTTCTTGCTCTCTGCGGAAAACTTCTTCATTAGATATTTTATCGACTCGTGAGATTTTTAGTAATCGTCGCCAGCGCGATGTTTCAAAAGTTTCAATTTTTTGCTTATCTCTTTTATTTAGCGTCCATGTTTTCGCCGCATAAAATGCCACTACCCAGACATACGACTTAACTATACGTTTACGTAGTCCAGTGGAGAGCGTGTTCTGCGTAATTATCTGCCTTTTTTTTCATCAGTGCCAATTTTGCCATTGCAATTCTTTATCGGATTTCGTTGGTGCAATATACATTTTTTGTTCTTATGTGTCCTAGACATTTGAAGTATTTCGTTTGTTATAATTTTTGATCGTCGATTGTTATGCTGATTTCCACTGGATTTTTACTCATGCATATAACTTTGGTTTTTTTCAATATTTATATTCATTCCATATTTTCCTGCTACGCAGCTTAATCTATGTACCATTTTTTACAAACCCTCCTACTTTTTCATCCACAAACTTTAAAATTTTTATTTTTACACCTTCTCGAACGTCATCTAATGCTTCCCCCTTGTTTATAACAATTGAAAAGCGCTGCTGATAACAGACATCCTTGGCGCACACCTTCGGTAATTTCTGTCGCTTCATATAATTTATTCCTCCATTTTACCATCGCATTTTGGTCCACGTATAGCTTCTGTATTAGTGCTATCATTTTAAACGGAATGTTCACCATTTTTAATATTTCAAGTAATTGATTCCATTCTACTCTATCAAATGTTTTCACATAATCGACTTAGCACATATATATATATATATATATATATATATATATATATATATATATATATATATATTCTACCGTTTAAATCTGTTATTCTTTCTCCAAGGATTTGTAACGTCGCGATCGCATCTCCTGTTGATGCTCCTCTTCTAAAACCATACTGTGCTTCGTCGATAAATGGTTCTTTATATTTTTCCAATCTGTTCTTCATAATTTGCGATAATATTTTCGATGCGTGTATCACTAGGCTATTTGTCCTGTATTCTTCACAATCTTTTGGTTGTACCTTTTTAGGAATTGGCACTAGAGATGATGTGATCATATCTTTCGGTCAAACTTCTTCTCTACAAATTTTACATACCAGATCATTATAACTTATTGTGAAGCTCTTGTCCACCATTAATGATCAGTTCTGCTTGAATATTATCGATTCCTGGTGCTTTATTTCGATGCATTGCCTTTATTGCAGTATCCACTTCTTCTCGAAGTGTTACATCTTCCCACTCATCTCTATCTTTTTGCTCCAATTGTATCGTCATTGCGTCATTTGTATTGTATAGTTCTATTATATATTGATGCCAGATTTCTCCTTGTTCAATTGTATCCGTGTTGGCACTATCTTGTCGTCTTACAAATGCGCCGACTACATTCTTCCTTTTCTAATGTATTATTTTTATGTAGTATCGTTTTATGCTGTTTGTATAGATCGTCTAGCTCATCACACTGTGATTTCCATCACTTTTCTTTTTCTTTTCGGCATTTATTTGTGATGCTATTTTTTAAGCTTTTATACTCTTCCTTTCCCTTTGCATCATTAGCATTTTTAAATTGACATTTCACATCCATTAACTGTAGTATCTCTTGCGTCATCCATTGTTTCTTTTTCTTGTGTGTCATATATCCCAGTGCTGCTGTTGTAACCGGTCCTTTTATTTGTTTCCAGCATTTTTCTATTCCTTTCGCCGGCTCCCATTCTTTCAATCCTTCCATTATTTTACTACCGAATTTCTGGTTCACTTCTGTTTCTTATAGTTTCTTCTTATTCCATTTTCCAATCTGGTTACTCCTGCGTCGTTTCATGACTTTTAATTCAGTTGACATTTTCACTAGACTATGATCAGTGTTCCCGTCTGCATCAGTATACGCCATAGATTTATTTACTTGATTACTGTATCTCTTGTTATTTCTTACACCCAGTGCAAACGACCCCACTGTATTACCTTCTTTCCTTTATCCTACACTGGCATTCCAGTCTCCCATTATTATCAACATTTTCATCTGCTTTCAGTTTTTGTAGTTGGTCTTCTAATTGCATGTAAATTTCTTCCAACATGTCATCATCTTTTACTGAAGTAGGTATATAACATTTACTGTAGTATTTACCGGTGTGATACAATACTTCGCCATAATTATTCTACTCCCTATGCTTACTTAATGATTTTTTCATTATGAGAGCAAGACCGTTCTGTCCATTTTCGGATCTAGTATGTATTACCCGATACCCATCGTACATAAAATCGCCTTCATCTTTCCATCTCGTCTGAACTATTCCTAGTAATTGTATTTTATAACGCACCATTTCTCTTTTGATATTGGCAAGTTTACCAATCGCTAACATTGTTCGGACATTCCATGTCCTTATTGTGAGGGAGGGGTTTCGCATGCTGTACTTCTCGGAAGCACTCTGTTTCCTTCTGCTACCCTTGCCGACATCATCGACTGAATTATCATCTTTGATCCGCGTTAACCTATTTTGTATTGGACTTGTCATGGTAGGTTTACATGAGAATATAATACGATGGTTTCTCCTTGCCTCCCGTATGATATTCTGTTAGGGTTAACACCCTTAGCCTTTGGGTAACCAAATGGTTGCCGTGAAGAACCGCAACAATTTATACAAATAGGAACAAAGTACAATAAATGCTGCGCTTAGTGATAAATAAATTTTAAATATAGTCCGGATTTGGTTACGTAAAAATGAGTTCAATAGACAATAATATGAAGTGAATAAGATAATGAAAAAATAACAAGCAAGCCGTTCAGCTTATTTGAGTGTAAGAAGAAAGTGTTTAAAATTCTTTTATATTTATACTTTTCGTCTCGCGATTGCAGACTGCAATGAGTACGGTTGTTGAACAAGCGGACGTTTACTTGTTGGGTATTTATATATTATTTTTAAAATATTTAGAAGCTTAATTATTGAGGAGTTGAGACATGTACGGTTGATATTATCGATGATTTTAGTACAAAAGGAACGTAACGCCGTTCGGAAATATATGTAATGAAGAATTTGTAGTATAGTAAGAATAATTAGTATAATGAAAGCTATCTTTATTTTTCATTAGTTTCGAGTATTTAGCTTCGCTTATTTGTTAAATGTCGACAATAATTTATATAGACAAGCACGAACTTCGTCGTTAGTTTAATTGACATGGTTACAAAGTGTGCTAGTCATCTCAATGGTATAAGTGTAAAATATTACGTTGACAATTGACGACGCGACGCCTCTAGGTTATTATAATGGCGGCTCGTACATAAAGGTTGCATGGTTGCACAATCGCCAGAAATATCCAGAACAGCATAAAAATTGATGATGTAATAAAATAGTTCAAAGTACTAATTATTTTGTAGACATTTTAAAAAAATAAGTAAATTTTAATTATATATTTTTTGTAGAATATATTTTAAAACGTTAAAAATCTTTTAAAAAGTATTTTGAAATGCCTAGTTACAACGGTTGGTGATTGCATACTGGATACAACCTGACGAAGGCATCAGAAATACAGCGTTATATGGAGATTTCGCGTATAATGCTACTATGTGCGTATAGTTTACATAGGTTGTATGCAACCAGAGTCCTTGAAGTACACACATCTGAAGCGGCAGAATAGATTTTTCTCGTTGCATTGTTCACAACAGACGGGTGCGGTTGCAGGCGCATACTGCCGACAGGAACCAATCTACGACATATATTTCATCTCTTTCGAGATTAGTTTTTTCTCCTTAGAATTTCTATTGATGTTTCTTTCTTTTACTGTGTACATTTCCGAGTGCGAATTATTTAATTGCCCCTCTCCATTTTATGTTGTTGGTGTTATTTGCTGGCTGATGTTTATGTACAATTTTTTCCTTACCGAAGCTTTCTTATTTATACGACAATTGATCATTTTAGTTTCAGAGGATTGTTATGTTTAAATTATTGTGAAAAAATAAGAATACTTAACTACTATGCGTAGAGTTTGTCAAATTGTTTCGTTTTAGTATTTTAAAAATGTTTTTACTTTTCTAATTGTATAAATTTTGTACTTATTCGTGCGAAAATAAATTTTTAATATGTTTTGGTTTAATATTACAAGTTTTTATCCTGGGATCGATAATCTAACTTCATAATTTTTGGGTTTCTGATTGTGATCTTAGATGGTTATTTGTATTACACTTTGTTGACTTTTTGATATTATTAATATTTGTGATGTTGTGTGAAACAAAACAATTTTTACCAATGTTGAGGATTGCAACCACTAAATTTACTACGAGCCGCCACTGGGTTATTATGATTAGACTTTACGCGTTTACCTGAAATAAATCGTATGTTTTTATAAAAATGAGTCACGCGAGGAGATTTATAAGACCAACACACGTAAATATGTATTCATTCGTTAAATATCTAGATAACATTTTAAATAAAGTTCACCATCAGCGAAGTATCTCGAAAAATGCGCGAAAAATGAAGTAGAAAATATTGTTTTTTTTTCTTACTGATTGAACTTTAATTTAAAAACTGACGCTTCAAGATAATTTTGAAATAATTAATTATCAGTAAGAATAATTTCGCACTTTAATTACCGACAGTTATTTAAATTCAGATTCAAACGTGTATAATTGAATAGCGTAAAAGAGAATTAAAATCACTAAAATTGATTATAAAAAATTATAAATTTTTTCGTTTTTTGTAAGAAAAAGTTTAATTATTTTAACTCCTTTTCTGTTGTTCATTTTTTTAAAAATCACTACATACCACACTTTTCAAATTATAACCTCGCGATTATAGCTTCAATCTGTAGGTACGGAATAGATGACAATACTAAATATAGTCATCTAGCAGTAATATAAAGAAAGCAATCAAAAATTCTTC
>CM065052.1:69866912-69964412 GCA_032883995.1 Coronaproctus castanopsis | reverse complement strand
TATCGGGTTGTAATTAAAAATACACATCGTACAAAAAATTAAATAATAAATGATTTACTATATTAATGTGAAAAAATCCGAAAACAAAACAACGGTTACCGATGTTCTTCGTCGATCTAAAACCTAACATCAATACCAAAGAAATTTACTTTACTCAACATGAAAGTGAAAATCGGACCACTATGTAAGAATAAAGGAATAAAGCAATGCGTCAGGGGGTGTCAATGAATAGTATATTGTTCTCAGCTAATTTGTTTGCATCAAATTTGTTCAGTAGCATGATAGGAAAAACTGCAATAAAACATTTGATGAGTCGGAAAATGTGTACATTGTAAAAGAAATTCTTGGAGAATTATTAAGTTTGTAACACATATAAAAAAACAAATATAAGAAATAAACACCAAATAAACGATACAGAAAAACACCAAGTTAACGCGAATTTTTGTGTAATGTCTATTATAAAAAATTCAACGCAATCCAATAATAATCTCCCTAAACGTGCATCATAAAGTACTGTATTGAGAAAAACCGAATTCAAAATAAAATTAAAGCTCAACCAATACTACACATAGACAGCACAAATATTAATAATCGCAATAATTTAAATGGAAATCGACTATTCTCAATAAAATTCAAAAATATTTTCAACCAACCAGCTCTTTTATTTAAAATAGTGTGCTTGTTATAAAATAAGTGTCAACGCATTAGTTTTATTAGAGATGGCGGATATTTAATGAATATGTTTACTTGTTTAGTTAAAAAAAAAAAAACACACAAACAACTGAACATCATTGAATCGTGTAAAGACGGATTTGCGAATATAATATTATCCAAAATTAACTAATTGAATTTGGTTGATTTTATTACGTATTTAAAGGGGAAAAGCAATTATATTCGACATAGTAAGAATAACTAATTAACTCCGATGAATTATATATTGAATGAACAATAATCATAATGAAAAAGTGAGAAGGAGGTAAAATGTTATAATAGAAATGAAACAGTTAATTTCAGATCTCGAGTTTTGGATTTTGTAGCAAAACAGTGTAATTGATCAGATGTAATTGTAATGATAGTAATTCTAACGTAGATTGTATACAAAGATGTCCAAAAACATTGCACTTGTACGATCACTGCTGCATACCGATTTGCACGAAACGATGAGATACGTCGAGACATAAAAAATAACCAATAATCTTTGATGAAATTACTAGGTTTTTCCGTGAACACGAAAAATGCCTGGAGAGTCTAATGTCGAAGTCGTACAACTCCTCGAGAATTATGAGAATACGCGGCTTATACATAAAGTCGGAGTCACTTCACTAAAAGTATAACTCTCCCTATGTTAACAAACTTATCATCGCTATTGCCGGACTAAATGGCCGTAAAATTTTTTCCCCTGCATACAATCGGTTTGTATTAACAATAAGTATATGTATGCAGATTATGATAAAACGCTTCCCAATGGTTGTCATTCCTATACTGTTATTTATTGTAGTATATTGAATTTTATAAATTACTTTCTACGGACGGAATTCTAGTTCAATCTGTCTAAATCGCTTCAACGCTATTCTACGAGAGATCAACTGCTAACGGATGAACATAGTTTTCGAGTGGATGAACATGTCTTCTTGCAAAGGTAGCAATTACTTCTTTTAACGTTGAAATATTAAGGTCCTTATATATATCATCATTGTCAAAAAACCATTGTCCCGCTAAAAAATATCTCGCAGGACTTTTGACCGAAATATTTGTTTAAATATTAAGTTTGAATTGCTTGCTGGTTCCCAGATGTGAATACCGTATGTCCACACACAGGTTCTATGATTGTTTTATATAATAATACTTTATTTTTATTCATTAGCCAATGCATATTTCCGTTTCGAAATGGTGTGATCTTTAAAGGTGAGCGTTGGTCAAGGTGTAATCTAAGATATTTCACAACACATGACTTTAGAATTATCTTCCCAATCAGTTGTTTCGGCAAAGTTCGTCCTTTTTTCAATTTAATCAGAACCTGTTTGGACTTACATTTGAAAAAATTTTATTTTGTACTTTTAAAATTAATTTCGATAAATTCGTCCTAACACCATTTATCTGAACTACCTACACTGAACTTTCACCCAGAATCGATAACTTAATTGTCCTTGGGTTTGGTTTTAAGTTGTTCTTGTTAACAATTTGTGTTTTCGAATTTTAGTAATTTGGGAACTATTTTTTTTTCTACTGAATTATAAATATTATTTTAACTGCGAATTCCTGAAGAATTACAGGTTAGTGCGTTTATATTAAACAATGTTTTATAAAAGGATTATTAAATGTCAAAAAAATTATACTCATTTTGTAAAAATTATTATTTCACATGTCTTTATATTTTATTGTAAACAAGTACGATCAAGCGTAAATATTTTTACAATTCATTTAAGTCGAAGTATATTAGCAAGAAAAATTAATGTTCTTTTCGTCAATTATGTTTTGAGAATTTACATTAAGTTTGCCTTATGTACGAATTTTTTATTAATACGCAGTTTTATATAAACATGTTAAACAGTTACAATGTTTTTGCAAGGTTAAAATGTTTCATATAAAGAACGTAAAATATGTTTTCAATTAAAATAAACATGCAAGAAATAACATTTTTTGGTTTGGTATGCACATGCGGTTAACTATTAATTTTAATTATTAACGAATTCAGAACTTCACACTTTATAGAGAAGTAATAGATAAATTACTAAATTTATTCCCCAAAATTGTGAAATTCTTAATTTCCAAATTAGAAGCAACTTTTATGTGTAATTTTTAAAAAACTTGCTGAATTTGATAAATTTATTGATTTATTATGATAGCTAAATTGTGCATAATTTTATCTGGCGATTTATTTTTATTCAAAGTATCGATCATGTAAAAATGTTTAAAAATCTCGCTCATTCGATATTTGAGAAATTTTAAGTAATTAAATATCTTGAATATCTCATCGCATCAGTATTTTATATCGCTCAGAAATTTTAATTCAAGTTGAACAAATATTAATTAATAATGATACATCTTTGGTTTGGTGAATAAAATAACTTTTGAATTTACTTTTCCTACATTTACACAATCATTAACCGTTTAAACTACCAGCTGACAGGGAACGACAGAGATATTCGTTTGATATTCAAGTTTTTTTGTATGTATGTTCCGGTTAATTTTATTTAACAGTTTTCATTTAATCCTTATGCAGTTTGTGCCTTCTACTGTAATTGTGTGTGAAAAACAAATTGTAAATACCTTTCGCAACATGAAATTAAATTTACTTACTTTTAATAACGCATCTATAATATGTTATCAACAGCATTTATACCCCGCTAAAATTTTTCAATTATTTAGTGGTCGGATGTTTCAGAATTTAATGTTGTATATAGTTTAATGACGCTTTGAAACACATATCGTTATTGGTAAATATACAGAGTGTCGTTCAATAATCTGAAAGTTTATCAGAGCTAATAAGTCTTAAAGATGATTTTAAATGATAAAAATATTTATTAACTCGTAATCTTGCAATTAATTACGTCTAATTTAAATCGCGTTTTTCATATTTTTTAGTTAATTCCCGTTCAAATTTTTTAGTCACTCATATTAAATGCTTTACAACAAAGACTTCGTGAAGTGTGTATAAAATATGTAAATTATTATTATGTAAATTTATAATAAATATT
Organism: Coronaproctus castanopsis; assembly: GCA_032883995.1. Lineage (NCBI taxonomy): Eukaryota > Metazoa > Arthropoda > Insecta > Hemiptera > Monophlebidae > Coronaproctus > Coronaproctus castanopsis. The sequence goes on along the minus strand of CM065052.1, from coordinate 69,960,714 downwards.
TTGTTGCTTTAGAAATGACTCACGGTCCACCACCTGGTCAGTTGTATCACGGGATTAGTAAAGTTGTTTACACTAGAATATCACCGCATGAACTAAGTGTTTATCGTAGTTTGAAACAAACTATTTCAACATGGTTACGAAGAATTACATCTTCATTAGCAGTACCCGTACCATGTAAGAATTAATTTATTTTATAAACATGTAACGAATAATTATCATATATTTTGTTCTGATATTTAATTATATATATATATAATTTTTTTTTTTAATATAGTGGGAATAATTATGTACTTAGTTTTTGACGATCTGGATAAACAGTATTATCTCAGTAATCGGAAAAACCCGAAAGATTTCGAAAACGATGAATAGAATTTGGCATCAATTAATGAACTGCCAGAAGTATAGCTATTATAATTGAATATTTACATGTGAAATAAATACTTCAATGTAACAATCGAATAGTGTAATAAATATATGAAAAATATGTGTTTCAAATATCAATAACTTTATTTACTAGAGTAAATGAATTATACAATATTTATATCAGTGAATGTTGAACAAGATTTGACGTCCACGCCTTCTAAATTACATTAATGTCGGCGAATAGTAAGGGCATAAGTCGATAAACTTATATAAACGGTCTGTGCGTTCATCGGAAGCAGATATACCAAAAAGTGAAAATTTGAACCATTCAAGTAAACTTTTATTCAGTTAGTACAACGCATTATTGCAATATCTAATTACGTGCGCGGTATGTATATTATTTATTTTGATAAAATCATAAGTATAGTAAGAATAGAAATGTATGTTTCTTTAAAGTACGCGGAAACCTACCATGAGTCATTTTATATACACCCCATAATGTCAAATTGTATCAAACGCTTTTATCTATGTCAAACATAGCAGTCCGGAATCCTTGTTACGATTAAATAAAATATGTTATTAGTAATTCTTAATGGGCGTGTTGAAAGGAGCTGAAACCAAATATAACGTTACATCTATTAAGTACTCATTTAACCTGCTAAGAATAAACTTTTTTACTTGATTCATTCAGTAAATTGATAGTACGTATACATTGTTAACACGACAAAAATCTCTACTTTCCTCGGTACAATTATAACGTTTTAAATTTCCTATAAATTTTGATATAGTATTTATAGTGTTAATAAATATATATATGAGTATATCATCCACTCGAACATGTATACAATACAAAACACACGCATATAAATTGAATGTGTTTTTTTTATAAGAGATAAAACAATCAATTTTCCGGATTTAAAATTAACATTATTAACTAGAAAATTGATAAATATTTAAAAAAAAAACCTTCACAAACAGACACGTTAATATCTAATGATTCATTCCACTCGAAAATGTATAAATTAGTCAGTTTAAGGATAGAGCAAAAAAATCATTACTTGGAAAACATTGTAAAGAATTAAAACACAAAATCGATAATATTAACCAAAATTATAATATTTTACATACAAAAGAAACAAGAAAATATAGACATTGTTTAACGCTTCTAACCAATCGAAGTTTGTGTAAATAATGGCAGATATGTGAAAATCATTGAATTAGTGATTTGTAAATTACAGAGTACAGTAACGGTCATAATATTACCGAAACCAAATACCTTTTATGGAATAATTTAGTATATATATAGATATATTTTTTTAAATCTAAATCGGCTATCAGTAGATGTTATAACAATTGATCATGACGTGAAAGGAACATGGTACAGTGACTAGTCCCTGTATTTATGTTTAATAATATAAGTAATTTCCATCTAAGGGCTTAATTCTCCTCAGCCTGCGAATTTTCATCTGTGATGAATTATCCAATAAGCTAATTGCAGACCGGTTATCATGACTATGCAACCGCTCATGATGTTTGATTGTCATCTTTTTAATTACGTCAGTTATATACTCCATGCTAAGGTCATCATGTATAGTTTTGTTCCTTACATACCAAGGAACACTGACGATTAACCTAAGAGTAATATTCTGATATCTTTGTATTTTCATGATGTTACTATTTTTACTGCAACCCCATAATTAGCATCCATACCTCCATATTGGAGTGAGTATTTGGTTGTATAGTAGTAGTTTGTTATTTAAGGTAAGTTGGAATTGTATTCCTATTAACCAATATAGCTTTTTGGGTTTGATTCTGAGTTCAGCCCTTTTTTTATCAATATGCTTACACCATGTTAACTTTTGGTCTAGGTGCAAGCCTGGTATTTAACAATCTTTTTTAAAGTGTACAATTGTACTATCTATTTTGATATTTAATGGCTCTATATGACGATTTAAGAATGCGTTGATTTATTTTCATTTATTTTAATTCGCCATTTATTGCCCCATGACATAATTTTATCCACCGCTCTTTGCAAGTTATGATTTGCTTTTGTTTGACTTACATCTGAATTCAAGAATGCGGTATCATTACCAAAAGTCGCGATTAAGGATGTATCATCAACAAGTACATCAGCTGTAAAAATAATATACAATATAGGCCCCAAGACACTTCCCTGTTGAACGCCTGCTTTTATCGGATATATGTTGGATAATTCATCATATTCTAGATATGTCGAAAACAAATCATAATAATGGTTTGGAAATATCTTTTTAATCGTGTACAACAAGCCGTCATGCCATACTTTATCAAACGCCTGGCTTACATCTAAGAATACGGCATCACAAAATCGTCACCTCTAAATCTGATTCAATTTTATGTACCATCCTATGTACCCGTTGACTGTAGAATGTTTAGCTCTAAATCCATATTGATCAAATGGTATAATTTGGTATTCTTCAACCAAAGGAAAAACTCTTTTTAGCAACATGCATAAATATGTCCTTAATTTCCTTACCGAATCTATTTAATAAGTCTTTAGTAGTTGAAGTATTAAATTTATATTTACTATTAAAATTACTATTTGTTTTATTTTCACCCACAGCTTGAGCGTAAGTAGTATTAGAGTTAATTGGATTAATGTTCGGTAGGTCTTCACTAATTTGTGGAAAATTTCTTTCAGTAAATGGAATTTCTTGGGTTATTTGCCTTGTTTGAAAATTATGCTGGGTAAATTTTTTTGTACTCAGTGCTTTGTTTCTTCTGTTCAAAATTTCTTGGTAAACAATGCATACCTTATTTAATTCTTGACTGGTGATTGGGGAATTTTCCTAAGATCCACTGTGTTCCATTTGTAGTGGAGAAAATCTGTTTTTAGTTATTATTTTGATTTCCTGATCGGGTTCGAGTGAAAGCGGATTTATTTCCCTTTGCCTTTTTTTATTATTTTTATTATTTACTACCTGCATTCTGGTGTATTTGTTGTCTCTAGTAATTTTAATTTGGGGGTACTTTCGCGCTATCTTTATTACTAGCTTCATGTAGTAGCGTTTTATTTTGGGAGGCGCTGTCATTTGGTTGTTTTAGAGTATTATTATCGCAATTATTACATAGTACATTATTATTATTATTATTATAAAGCAAATCGTTATCACCCGATCCCGTAAAGGTTGCGACGGAAGTAATCGTTATGTTGGTATTACTGGATGTTGTAGTGTGCGTTGTTGCAGTTGACATGTATGTAGTTCCCTTTCTGTGAGGTAAAGGCATTATGCTGCTGATGAAGTCATAATAACACTTGCAGTTTCTTTTTGTAGCCTTTATGTTGCTCAATGGGTTCTATTTTTACTTTAAAATAATTTCATTTGGTAACTGTTTTGTACAATAATAACATTTCGATTTATTAAAAATAATATATACTTTTCTCTTCATTATTAATTAATGAAGACATCTAAAATTTTAGTTTTTCAGTTTCATATGTAGCGAAGCTATCCGTAATTTTAAAATGACTAGAAATTTTATTAAATAAAATTATGTGTAAATAACCTTACATTGCGGATTAGAATTTACGAGAAATTAAATAATCCAAAAAACGATTTCTCGGAATATCGGTTTTATTTTTATTTTAATAGTTCATAAATTAATTTTATTTGTGCAAATATTTAACATTTTTGTTACAATGCACACTGTGTTACGTGACATAAAATAGTTTCTCGGCGTAAATCAGAAAACAGGGAGGGTTGATTGCGCAATAATATGATTAAACGAAATTTCTTTGTCATAAGCTACTGAATTATTCAAAATAAGTAGAAAAAATTTATGTAAAGGTGCAAAAAATAATTAGCTTTACATTTAAGTTTAACACGTTTTCAGTGTCACGAATGAATCGATTTAATTATAAATAATTTTTAATCAGTCCCTTTGTGTTCTTTTAACAATTTTCTCGATTTAGTCGCATTATTTCTCCAGTAATAATATAATTTTATTGTTTTTAGGGCTCATTGGTTTTAACTTATAGAACGTTGTATAGATGACATATAAAAAGTCGAGTCTACTACGTTACTGTAGATGACCTATTGACCGATCTGCTATACACAGAGCATGCATTCTGGGTTTAGCATTAATATATTTGCTTGAAATATTTTTTGTTAAATTTTAAAATTAAATAGTTAATTATACAAGATAAAATGACAATGATCATGTAAACAAAGTAGAGATAATACAACAGTTTAAGTGTGATCGTAGTATGGACTTTACGTTTGTATAGGTTCAAACATATTTTTTGGGTGTGAACTTATTGTAACGACGTATTTAAAAGAAACTAGACGAATTTAAATTATTTTACTTACTGAAACTTTTTCATCACTGAATGTCCACATTGTTAGCTTTAAATATATTATTCCGCTGATTGATAAATATATCTCAAATATAACAGTAATTTCTTTTGCAGTGTATATGTAAAATAAGTATGTGGATACGAACGAAGACATCCGCCCAGTAACAAATTATTAAAATAATAAACTTGTGAATGTTTCCGCTATTTTATGTATTTTTTTTTTCAAATGTTATAAAAATAAAAAATTTGCGGAACAAAAATTAAAGTTAATTTAAAATGAAGATGATAAATTGTTAGTGAACATGTAAAATTTTCTGTAGACTGATTAGTTTGACAATATAATTGAACGCAATCTTAAATTTAAAAAAAACAAGTTCACATCCTGTTATTGAGTTCATGAAGCCAATGTTGTGTTATATTACTTCGTTATACGTAAGTATTTTACAGATTTTTTTGTGAGTAAATTACAGAACTAAATTAACTAGTGAAAGATCTATTTTTATATTTAAACTAATAGACTAATTGGAACGAATTCGGTATTTGAATTTGAACCATAATTAGCCTAATTATATTTAATCTGAAATTATGAGAAATGTTGACTTCAATTCTACAACCTAGTAGCAACAATACAAAATAATATAGTGGATGTAAAAATATATGTCGAGTATGATTCGATAATTATTTAATAAAGAAATGGAAAAAACGTTTATCATGGTTAATGAAATAATGGAAATGATTAAAGGTAAATTTTCGTAATAAACTCTGGGGAATAATTTCTGTCAATGAATGGTTCACTTAAAATTGATGAAAAAAATCACCGATGTATTTAAAAATTCAACAACAGTAGTCAGTATTACCACGTTCGATATATTTCACAATGAATAATGATTATAAAAATGTGACTTGGGTTATGGCTGGATGTACTATGAATATACAGATATTGACATGTGTTGTGTAATTTTAAATTAGTACGTAGTGTGAGAAGCAAAACAGATTATCGTTACAATGTTTTTCTTTCAATGTGATGAAAATCAGTTTTTAACACTGCACTACACGAATAAAAAAAATCAGATGATTATTTTTTTACGTTTCAGTTAATACAGTTAATGTATAATTAAATGTTTACTTAATATTTATTATCTAACAATTATTATTAAAGATGACAAAAATCAATCTTATTTGATAAGAAAGTATGTTGCGGGTATATAAATATTTTTAATTCTCCATGATACCGCATGATTTTTCTTTCTACAATGAACGTTAATCTAGTTTATTTTTACAGTTTATTTTGCGGAATATAATGTGATAACGATATTAAGATAAATAAATTCATATTCCGCTCTAATTATGACGTTAATATAATAAATTTTATTCAATTAACGATTTTTAAATTTAAACAAGATATATATATGTATGTAGATATACTGATTATTTTATAATATGCATATATTCATATATGTAGATCTTTAATGCCGCCAAAATCTGTAAGTTTCGTATTTTTGGTACGGTTTTTTTTTGTGTCTAAAATATATAAGGTGATTTTAATATGACGAGCACATTAGATATGGAGGATTCAAAGTTAGAAGATAAATCCGTTGATATAAAACGCCCAGAAGAAGTAGTCACTTCGACTATGAACGATAATATGAAATTTGCAGTTTTAATTGGACTTGTTAAAGTTGGACAAGTAACGAATAAAGAAGTCGTCAATGCGGTACTTCATTTGGTAAGTAACTAATTTTCTATTAGCACTTATAATTTTACTCGTCATTCTTGAAATTATCAGTATTTTAATGTTATTTAAAAACTAAGTTACTTATAGCCGAACCTGACAGTAATTTCATTGTACTGAAAAAGTTTTATGGTTATTACGTAAATTTTCGAATCGGTGAATTTTTTAAAACAATGAATTTTCCCTTTGTTTACATTGAGTTCTATTATCGATTCCGTATATTTTAAAGTTCAGAACGAATTATTTCATATAATTCAGTTAACAACTTGAAATGTGTGAGATTTAAAAAAATTTGTAAATAGTGGCGAATTTTTCATATAAACTTGTTGCGGTCGTATGTGTACGACTAACTTATTTTTATTACCGTAATTAAGTATGTTGTATGAAAAAATAAAATTCGTTGACAACTTTTCGATCGTTATAAATATTATCAGTCGTTAAAATTTGTCATAATTTTCGCTGTGAAAATTCTATTCCATCTTCGATTTTAAAAATGCGAAGGATGTGCTGTAAATATGTACGTTATTTGTTTCTGATTCAGATAGTTTTATTTTCGGATGAGTAATACAGAAATAAATCAGCGGTTCTTCTATACGTAATATACACGGGTTTTCTCCATAATCATTCACATTATTTTAGATGCTCATCAATAGTGATTCTGCGTGAACTTACGTAAACTTAATAAATTTGTTTATGATAAAGTAGAAAAACCGCTCCAAATCTACGAAAATATAATTTTCGTTTATGAAGGGCATACATAAAGATAGTTAATTGAATTATATAATTGTTCGTAATTTGTATTTAATTAATTAGTAATTTTATTTAGAATTTTTGATATCAAAGTTTTATTGCGTTACCACTTCCGATTGTTGTATCTCTTTTACTTATGTTAGACGGTATTTTTCTTTGTCTGTGTCGTTAATTTCAAATAAATAACATTTGTTGTTCTGTGAATTTCGTTTTATAATAACTGTATCATTGTTAAAAAGTTTGCATAATTGTTCAACTTTTTTACATTTATCCCATCGTACGAATGTTATCACAAAATGCTGACCGAATTCTATAATTTTTCTAGGTTTCCTGGTTATCAGTTGCACGTTTTTTTGACAAGTTTTAATGCGTTCACATTTACTTTATGAATTTTTTTCTTCCGCATATAAAATTTCTTTAAACAAGGATTTTTGTATACCTTTACTAATCGAATGGTAATAATCGTAATAAATCATTACGTTATAATTTAGAACATTCAACCATTATAATGCGAATTCATAATTACGTGTTAGCTAATTTGTAACGTATGTTCTTGTAATAAAATTTATTCAGTTGCCTTACCACAATTGTCTAAATACCGTTAAATCGTTGATCAAATCACCGATTTGTTAGCCGTATAATAATATTCATCTATTACTATATCGGTTTAATTCAGATTTATTGGTTCGGTGTTATTAATTCATTTCTATTTTACTCCTTTTCGCTTTTATTAACTGAGTTTGTTTTTACGTTGTAGTTGTAATATTTATTGTCTAATAATTGAATGTGCCGTGCACGTTTTGTATTGTGTCGATTGTGTTGAGGAATTCAATCGGTAAAATCTTTTATGTATTATCGACATGTAACTAATTCAACGCTATTGTTCATGAATAGGAATCGATGATTCGGTCGGACGTAATTCGATGAAAGATAATATATAAATTAACATCGACGTTGAACATGTGAAAGTAATCCTACTGCGTTATTTGTAAACCCCGTAATCGAATTAAAAACATGTGACGCAATTTTAATTTCCTGTAATCGTTTAGTACAATGCGGAGTCGGATGTAAGCGACAGAGGACGCTATCGGGTCGACGATAATAAGTATTAGCGGAATGAGTCAGGATACTTTTTCGGGATACCATTCATCCTTTTTGGTTTAATGATATTTGTTTTGGAATTGTTAATTAAATTTCTGTTCGGAATTAAGTTATATTTTCCGCCGCAGGATAGTTAATCTGCCTATGAAATAATTCGTGTGATTGATTTTCCATATTAAAGTAGATATTTTTACGAACGTTGTAACTGGGTCATTGTACGTTATTTTTTACGAACAAGAGGGACGAATTATGTGCAACGCAAGTGCGTATTTATATTATATGGAGTTAGGTTCTACAGATATATCTGTTTCGGAGAAGAGTCACATGATGAAAACTCTATAAACTTGGTGTTGCAAGCTGGGCTCGAACTAACCAATAGTCGAGAATTCTAGCAACTATAGGACGGGGAAATAAACATTAAAAAGTCACTGGACTGTTTTTTTTTTAATACGTTTAATTTTACGAATTACAATGAACGCAAAAATTAAATAAAATGGTAAAATAATGTTTATATTCGTACGAAGTGTTAAAATGTTTTGTATCCATCGAGAAAACAGATGAATACGTGAACATCATGTTGCATTTCTCCACAGCTACATTTGTCAGTATTTCATTAAATTATATTTTGTATGCGCCGTTCGGCTTCTCTAAGTTCAATGTTCTCCACACGGTGCACTTTAATTGGTTTCTGTTCGGAAGCATTTCATTTTTCATTCTTAAAGTATAATTTCGTGATCATTTGTTAATTTCGTATTACTCTTAAATTCCTCGACATTTCTCGAGGCACTGTGGATTTACACGGTTGTGCTAATTCATTGAACTCATATAGGGGTGGCTAATATAATTTACAATTTTTGCTTTTTGCTTCGTTCCTTCATAGATAATATATACATAACATGAACACACATAATTACTTAGTAGCATCTAATCAAAAATGATAGATTCATCAAATGATGAGTATATAGTCGTTGGTGTTTGTATACTTTTTATATATAAGTCTTAGTGACTCAATCATAATCGTCTACGTTATTTATGACTGGTATATCTGATAATTTACGCGTTTCGTAAAATTGTTTAGATCTTCCTAAAATCTCTTCTTGAATGTAGGGAAGGTTTAAGATATCACGCATTAATGATATTCGAGGATATCTTGATTTATTTAGTATTATCCTTAAATAGTGATTTTGTGTTTTTTGTAATTTCAGTATCTAAAATACCATACTGGTATAACAATCTCCCCATTTTAATTGATTTGATGTTAGAAAACACTTCTGTAGGTGATGTGAAAGAATTATGAATAAGAGGGAGAGGATTTTCGCGTGTGTATTGATATACCACTTTATTTACAAAACGAGTGTGTGAGTCCTTACTCACACACTCGTTTTGTGAATTATTTCGTGCATGAACGGCAGCAAAATTATTCGCTAACAGTTCGGGGCTTTAACAGAATTATGACAAACAAACAAATCTGTATCCGTTGCTGAAGTGGCGGGAGTTTAGTATTGCGACAGCAAAAATATTTGTTAATTTGCCAGATAGTTTTATTGTCAGGTCATAAGCTACCAAGAAACCGATTCCATGTGTGGTTCTGATCGGATGTAAGTTTTTTTTCTTGACAATAATATTCAAGACATTGTAACTTTTTTTTATACTTCAGGGATTCCGGATATACATGCTTTCGGTACATTTTACGGAAATAATTTTTCAGTTTAATTAGAAGAAGTGTACTAGGATCAATTTTTGAAGTGGGTCCATTATTATTATTTTTTTTTTGAAATGTTACCATTAGCGGCCATATTACTGAATGACGTAACATAATGATCAATATCAGATGTTTCCGAATTTGTTGGAATAGTTACATTGTCTTGTAAAAATATGCGGAAATCTTTCCAGTTGCTTTTTGAAAAGTTCTAATTCTTATTATTATTAATGTTATTAGAATGGATGAGAGGAGTGCATATTTATAAGTACAGGATTATGATCCAACGAAAGCTGAAATAATGAAACTGATGAAGTATAATTATGAAATTGTTTGCTCTTATTAAAGCCAGTACACTAGGTCCGGATTGTGTATTTCTTGAATAGAAAGTTGGGTTTTTATGTATGTTAAAAGAAACGTGTACATGTTTTTAATTTCAATTTTTATTCTGAATAAGTGTTCAATATATCGATAGGGCCTGTGGTAGTATGGCGTAATATTCTGCAATCGAATAACTGACGCCCACATATTTCTAATTGATGTTTTTAGAATATAATTCAATATAATGAAAACTTATCTCGAATTTAAATAATATACATAATCGTCGTGTGATATTTCACACTTATATTTTTACTGTGCTGTTAGGTTCCTTCTCAAATTCTTATACTGTTTCTTTTTCTTTTAATGGTTGTTTCTCATACAAAGTATAGCCAGGACCATATATATATATATCGATATATGTGTGGCTAATTTCAAGAATATATGAAGTCTAAAATTGAAATTTTCTTTAAAATATTTTTACCTAGGTTCATTATTTGTGCAATATTTAAAAGCTCGTAAGTATTATTACTGTTTATTAAAGGCATTTATCACTACGAAAAAATAATGACTTAATTGAGGGGTTTCCGACATAATTCAGCTTAAAAATATTTTAGCTGAGAAAATAAGTGTGTGGCTTCATTAGCTGGGAGTGGCAATATTTAAAGTTTTCTTGAAAATAATTGCCTTTATACGAACACATCTCTGAATATATATATATATATATATATATATATATATATATATATATATATAATATATGTGTGTGTGTGTGTGATTAACACTAGACGGGTTTCATGCGGGTACATCGTCGTTTACTTATTAATAAATAAAACGCCTTTTAACCGTGCCAAGGTTTCTACATCGATTTCTGTCATCTTGGGTTATTATTTCCGTTTGAATATTTTAACGATTTGTTAGAATTACATTATGAATTTAACGTTTCACGTCAAACGCTAACAACTTGTTTATCGATAACCGTTAATCGATGTCTTATTACCGATTTTTTATGTTATGATTATTTTTATTATTTTTCACGAGTTTTTGTTATACATATTTTTAATTATTATTCTCCGATACATAGATATCGAAATGAATTTTTTTTACAAAGAATTTTACGATGTGGTTGAGAAGCGTAAATAAAACTACATTATTTACTTAGTAGAGTGTTGTACACTCACGACTTTATGGAAGAGCATTCTTCGTGTTATCAAGTAGCGTTTCATTCATTGTCATGTTTAGTTTTTGTATTTACCAGCCTATTATTAACGTGGAATAGGGCAACTTCAGTTTTGTTCGGATTTGGTCGTAAATTGCATTTTTCCACATATGCACTTATTATGTTTTATTCCGTCTGCAACTTCCTATGACATTCGTCAATGTTGTTATCTTGCGCTGCAACTGCAATATCATCAGCGTATATACGGGTCAATATGTTTGGAAAGTTTTGAAGGTATACATTAAAAAGCAATGGAGCCAAAATGGAACTTTGAGATAAACCGTTGTTTATTCTCCGCCGTCTGCTACTTTTATCCTCGAGGAAGACGCGAAAGAAACGATCAGCCAACGTTGTATTTAGTAAATTTATAATTTTTGGCGTAGTAATGTATCAATTTTGACGTAAGAATAATAGATGCGGGACATATTGCAACTGTCTTCTTCGTGATAATAAAGATTTATTTGACGATGAAAAATTTTACGCTACGAGCATCATCTCGTCGGGTTGACAGCCGATCTATCTAAAAATTATGCCACCGACATACGTCTATATACAAACATATTGGAACTAATCTAACGATAGACGCTAATTTAAGAAATCTTTAAATTAAATAAATTATCGATGTATTTCAGACGATAGAGAAACCAATACATTCGTAGTTGATTACTTTAGCTAATTCAATGAATTTACTCGGTACTTTATAAAACGTTGAGATCGTAACATTCTAGAATATGTAAGAATAGAAAAGCTGTCTGTGGCGAAATAATAATTTCGGGTAATATCGATGATGTTCGTGTTTTTTTTTTTTTTTTTTAAGACGACCAGATATTCTAGAAATTTTTTCCACTTCAACGATGCGGTGGAAAATGCACGATACTTCAAAGAATTTGATTAGTTCATGACATCTCGAATTGATCGAAATTAAATTCTAGCGGACGTTCAAAATTCGAAAACTTTTAAAGCTTCTAATAATAGTATTAATAATAAAATTAAACTTTTCCTAATTGGTTATAGTATGTTACTACGGTTGTAGCAAAAGAATTTTGCACATTTCTCGTAATTTTATCGAAAACTATACGTTTGGAAGCTTTCTTGTACTTTTATCATTCGTCAACAATCTGGTACACTTTTACTCAGTTATTACTTTTGAAATAATCGTACTCGTTTTCTTAATTCCTGATGTAGAATCGAGTTAAGCGGTAACCTTAATCATCGTATCGAAAAATAAAAATAAATGAAATTAATATCAATATAATCGTTTACTCGCAATTGCAGGCTGTTCGTTCGTTATAGAGAATTTGCAATCGTGTCGCTCTTTTACAGGGTGTTACAGTTTCCGTTATGTATGGTATTCTCAGTCTGAAATCAGCGGTAACTTTCTCGCTGACTATTATGCCTACTCTTCTTCCAGTCTTGGATTGTTGGTGGCTTATTCACCGCACATTGATTTTCTCTTCATTATTATAACCGTCCGTAAGCAAATCGGTCTGAAATAACTCTTATAATGTCTCTAATTATAAATTGCATCGGATTGATCTTCCACTATGTTTATTCCCATATACATCGTAGAAGGCAGTGGCACCCCATTCCGCATAAGATCATATGCACGATTATCTACGTCGCATATAAATAGTGTCTTGAACGCTAGCTCATTTTGTACGTAAAAATAAACGTACAATAACTAGTCAGGACGATGATTATATAATCCTATATCAGTTTATTGCTTGCCATTGGTTCTTCCCTAATCTCTTCCATTCGTTCACCTATACCGCCACTATTATAACCGTTTTATTATCATTGAGATCGCTTTATTGTCGTAAATTTTTTGACTCCGATGTAAAACTACCACGTTACCTTCACATGTGGCTTCATAAAAAAAGAAATTAAATAAAAAATTAAAAATATGATATTCCCTTGCTGCATGAATTAGTAGCGATTTAAATGGTTCTAACGTTAGCGGTATTATTTTTTTTATTTTATTATTTTTTTTTTATCCTATATCGGTCTACTGCTGGACGTTGGGTCTCCTTTCTATTCCATTCGTTCTGGTTCTGCCCGTTTTCTGAATCTAGTTCTTCTCCGCAACTACTTGAGTTACACCAACGAGTCAACGGTCTGCCAATGTTTTTTTTCTTATGAAGCGGCTACTATTCCAACGCTCTTTTTCTCCACCTATTATCCTTCCCTCTAGTTATGTGCACTGTCGTCCAGGTTCACTTCAATTTGAACAGCTGCTCCATAACGTTACAATGCCCGGGTCTTCTTCCGTATCCGAGTATTTCGATTCCGGTCCGGCCTTCTAATATTTAATATTAATCTTTCCTACGCTTTTTGTACCCTTATTAATGTAAACGTAAAACGCGTATATTTGGCATTATATTAAAAAGTTATAATAATATTTAATAAATGTACCGGAACAAATGCCCTCTCCATTTATGAAAGTAAAAATTCTAGTAATATAAACTGGTAAATAATAAATATACAAGATGAAAATAGTATTGATGGAAAAATCAGACAAAAAACCATCACAAATGAAAAGCGGTAATTTAAAAAATAATAAATATAAGTTTAATTATATAACGAATATGTAATATCATTTATAAGTAATGGAAACGAAAGCAAACAAATTATGACGTTATGAGAATAATACATTATGTTTAATGCGTCGATGCTTATACTTAGTATATCTAATACTTAGTTCCCTCGAATCGTAATTTCCTATTGCTGGAAGTAAATTATTACGGTGCACACTATAACTGAGAAAACATTTTTGGGATAGTTTGAGGATATAGTCTTTTACATATGGTATCTGCAGAGCACTATGCATATATGAAATTTTAGTGTATACGGGGACATTGAGGATACATCTAAGACATCGATTTTGGACTAATTGCAGTCTATTAAAACTAGCATTTGAGACTGAAGACCAAACTGGACAAGAATATTAATCATTGTAATATTTGTTTCTGTGGAAGTCCACTTTTGTGAGCAATACGTAAAAACAACAGAAAACATTGATTATATATCTTGTATTATCTTTATCCCACGAAATGTTGAAAAAGAATGTTCAGCAGTACAAATTATAGCCTGAAGCGTTACTGCTACTTGTGTTTCTTTTCTAACGAAATGATAAAATAATGTATACTTCGATAAATCGATGAATGTCAATTTTTCAATATCTAAAGTCGGTAATGCATGAGTAATATTACAAAATTCGTACCAATTTCCAGCCTCGTAAATAAAATTTTCAATATTATATTTCTCATTTATTGTTTTAATATCCATTACAAATTGATCGTTTGATGTAATTTTAAAAACGAATTAAGGAATTTATTAATGTATCCAAATATGGAATGGTATACGTCGAAAAATATTCGTTTATTAGTAAAAAAAAAAATTCTTGCCTCTGATTTTTATGGGGACAATTTCCTCTCTTGCCCATGCTGGATACGCCTATATATATATATATATTATATATCGACTCACCATGGTTATTAGTACTGAATGTAATTACGGTTCTATTTATCTATTATGTGCTGAATTTCAAATTTTCACTATGATTAAGTTCTCTCTTTATTTCGTATGCTTTGTTATAATTTATTTCGACAAACTTTATTCGAAGTTATAATAATATGAATAATATGGAACGTAATGATTTTTTAAAAAATGAACGACAAAAAAGAAGTTGAAATCACTGATTTAATTTTTAACTATTTTTATTTTACTGGCTATTGTGTTTTTGTTTATTTATAAATTTTATATTGGCCACCATTTTTAATTAATTTTATAAGTAGTGACTATCGTTTATCTATAAACAAAATAAAATCACAACATAGTTGAATCACAGTAAAAGCTTTGCAATAGAAAACTTTTATAATGATTCAACTTGATTTTACTCTCCGATTATCAACACTTACTGAATTGTTTACACGTAAAAAAATTTTATATAACTGATCGTTCATTGTGTTGTTTACCACATCGCCTTTCAGATTGTTTTATTAATACTGTTTTTAATTTTATTGATTTTTGTGAATTGCAATCTAAATTAATATTTTTTAAATATTCACTTGTTTTATTAATACTGTTTTTAATTTTATTGATTTTTGCGAATTGCAATCTAAATTAATATTTTTTAAATATTCACTTAATAATGGCCTGTGACTTTTTATAAATAAAAAAAAAAATAATTGATTTCAATTTCTTTTTGTCGTTTATTTTTTAGAAGTTATAAATAGTGTTGTATTGTTTTTCATTTTAATCAGTGTCGTTCGAAATTTACGTCGCACAAGATATTTGAATATAGTTATTTTTTTTTTCCACGCAGATTATTCACTCCAGAACATTACGTAAAAATGTCCTAATGGTAACGTCGTTGTTCCTATTTTTAACTTTCAGAAAACATAAACGATTAGTAGTTCACCGTTTACTCGTAGATTACGCTGTGTAATAACAATCGTTACGATCATTGTTTTTTGTTCAAATGTTACGTTAAAAACGTTCGAAGTTACGAAACGAAATGATCGATATTCATTAAAAACGATTATAAGAAAATGAAAAAAATTGCGTATAAAATTTTGAAAGTTCTTCGATACAACGGAGAAGCCGTTTTAATTGCTTGACATGATGGTTTTCAGTGTAGAGAAGAGTTGTAAGACAGATTTGAGGACATACATATCTAAGTAAAAGTAAAAATTATAAATTACAATAATTTTCTTTCTTTAATATTAGTTTCAACTGTAAGAAATTGTTTAATACTTTTAAATTTTTCGCGACTTTAATAAGCGAGAAACTTCATTAAATTAATCAGTGCATTTCATATTTCGTGTAAGCAACCAAACTAAACTCTACGTGTGTCTTCCAGAGAGTAGGTCCTCTGTGATGTCTAGAGTTGGACCAATTTAGTACTGTGTAATTGTGTTCAATTTTTTTGTACACTAGGCAGGTTTTAGCTGTCAGGTCCGCTCCGGTGATGGGGATATAAAACTGTGCACAAAAATATATATTTTTTAACTTTTATAATTAATATTAAAAATGTAATGCTGAAGTTGTAAATAGTTTTTTATAATTAATATTAAAAATGTAATGCTGAAGTTGTAAATAGTTTTAGTGCAATAATTTTGCTATGTATATATATATATATATATATATATATATATATATATATATATATATATATATATATATATATATATATACTTCTCCCAGTGGGGGCTCGTGGTTAAAAAATCTAGAGGTTGTTATTACACCTCCCCCCGAAACATATACACGCGAATTTTTTTTTGTTTCACACAACATCGCAAAATAACATTAATAATGTCAAAGTGAACAAAGTGAAATACAAATACAAGAATCATTTAAAACCATAATTAGAAAAACTAAAAATTAATGAAGTTTATCGATCCCAAGATAAAAAAATTGTGATATTAAACCGAAATATACCTATTTAAAATTTATTTCTGCATGAATAAGTACAAAAGTTATACAATTCGAAATGTATTGAAATTTTTAAAATACTAAAACGAAACAATTCAATTAATAGTTAAGTATTCTTATTTTTTCACAATTGACACAAAATAATCCTCCGACATTGAAATAATCAATTGTCATATAAATAATGAAGCTTCAGTAAGGAAAAAATTCTAGGAATATTAACTTAGGTCGGTAATAACACGAACAACATAAACTGGAGAGAGGCAATAAAACAATTCGCACGCGAAAATGTACACAGTAAAAGAAAGAAACACCGATAGAAATTCGAAGAAAAAAAAACTAATCTGGGAAGGAGATGAAATATAAGTTGTAGATTCGTTCGTTTGTTGGCCGGTAGTATACGCATGCAACCGCCCCCGCGTGTTATGAACAAAACAACGTGAAACACCTATTCTGAGTGTATGTACTTAAAGGACTTTGGTTGCAAACAAAACGATTGCAACCAACAGTCGCTAATATAGTCCTATGTAAACTCTACACGCATAGTCTCCATATAACACTATACGGCTTTCCAATGCCTTCTTCAGATTGCATCTTGCATCGAACGTGCAACCTCCGACCGTTGTAACTAGACGTTTCAAAGCACTTTTTAAATAATGTTAAACTTTTTATAATATATTCTACGAAAAATATATAATTAAAATTTACTTATTTTGTTTAATCTCTATAAAATAATTGGTAATTTTAACTATTTTATTACATAACAAATTTTTATACTGTTCTGGATATTTGTGGTGGTTATTGTGCAAGCATGTAAACTCAATGTACGAGCCGCCACTGACTCAAATCCGGGAGAGAAAATATATTTAATCAAATACGATTAAAGACTAATAATATCGATAAATTAAAATACCCTGCAATTTTTGTAGATTTTTTTAATAAATTTATATTTTCAAACAAATATTTCAATAAATATAGAAAAGTTACAATTATGTCAATTATGAAAATGATTAAAACAAAATAAAAAAAAAAACATAATTAAAGCGAAGTCCCCTTTAGATAGATGGAAACATATTTTGATGAAATACAACTTAAGAAATAAGTTTATTGTAATACTGAAAAGGATGATTTCTATTAATGAGTTACATTCGTATCTCGAGTGATGATAATTTGAAAAAGGAATTTGAAGAAATTTTCAAATGATACCGGTCACAACAGTATCAGCTCTTTTTATTAATTAAAACGGATTAAAACTTTCCGCAGGCTTAACGGAGTCGCAAGGCAGAATGAGTAAACTGTTACTTTTATCGATAGAAAAATTGTTATTTAATGCTCTTCAATTAAAATCAAAATGTTATGATTTAGTTAAAAAAAAAATTAAAATACGAGTAGAAGAGAGATAACTTTTTTTTGAAATATACAGTTCTAGTCTTGTGTTTTAATTAAAATTTAAAAAATTGATATTTTTACATGTTTTTAGAGTAACATTTAATCCTTTTCCCCCATTCGTTGTTTTTGACATATATATTTAATTAGTACATTACTTAAATGTATACTTTATATTATAATGTTGTGGGAGTTTCATTCAAATATTCTACTAGAGCTATAACAAAATTCGCCACTGATGTATATATATATATATATATGTAATTTTGTCTATGTGATATAAATTTATACGCAACAACATATGTATATATATATATATATATATTTATTTATTTATTTATTTATATATAGACGTAGTGTGTTCGAATGGGTTACGTAATATATGCAGTTGACTGAGAATATTTTGTGTAAGCGAACAAGAAACGACCAAAATCCACAAGCGACTTTAATTAGATCGGTTGAATTTTTCCCACGTGTGTCTCCTTCTTTTTGTTTCGCTATCGCGTTTGTCTTTCCTTTTTTTACTTTTTTCTGCTTCTCGAAATAGTTAGTTAAAGTTTTTCGGGTGGGTTCTTCGAGTCGTGAAAAATTCAAGTCTCTCATAGCGGCACCGATCCACTACCTGCGCAGGAAGGGCTTTGATAATATTCTATGCACGTCTCGAACGTGCTGATATGTTTTATATATATATATAAATATAACTAATCCTTGCGTAGTAATTTTACGGTTGTTCGTTTTAATCAAACTTATTTTCCACCTGGCGAAGAATAAAATATAAAGTGTTCGTTTAATTTAGCTCCCTCGTTGTGTTACTCTTTAATAACGTAAAGTGGTAGCCTACTCCAATATTCGACAATTCCTCTACTAATTGGTGGGATTGCGTGGTCTGAATAAGATGCACGCTCCGATGAAAATCGTAGAATTTGTTAAATTTATTTATGATTAATTTTTTTTTTTGAATCTGATAAATTCCGAACTTCAAATACATTTACCGTAATAGGTTTTATTTATATACGTTTTTAATTAATGTCAGTTAATATTTCTTTTTTTTTATTTTTTATTTTATTTTAACAAGAGATGAAAACGGTTTTATTAAGCATTCGATTACTATTTATTATTATTATTATTTTTAGATTAATCATTACGCTTTAATACATTTAGATTATTTGAAATTTTAGTGTATACAATTTACTACAAGTGAACAGATATCTTAAAGGGAATGAATAATTTATGAATAATTTATTTTCAATATGTAACCGTTGAAACAAAAAAAATCGTTAACTGATACTGTACGACTAATATTGATATATTATATGTGTATATATATATATATATATATATATATATATATATATATATATATATATATATATATATATATATATATACACAGTCGAATCCGCTTATAAGGGACACATCGGGCGGAAGTCATTTGTCTCTTATAACCGGCTGTCCCTTATAAGCGAATTTTTAAAAATCTCTTATTGAAGCGAGTATATATACAATTTAGTAAACAATTAACATACTTATCACCTTATTAATGCGTAATATTTATTTATATGGAAATTAGAGAAAAATACAGGAGGCATACATAAGGTAAAAGAACCTGACTGCCCTTTTCAGTACGATTCCATTTTTTACATAAGTTCTGTTCATTTGTTTTTAAACGGGAGACGATGTTTTTGGAGACGCCCATGGTTTTTGCTAACTCCCGAATAGGCATATTGGGAGGTTGAATTTCGATTTTGTCTGAAATAGAAATTTTTCCTTTAATGATAAAACATTTATGCGACATTTTATTCATATAAAAAATTCATCAGAACTAAAAAAAGAAAAGAAAATTTTCGTAAGAAAAAAATAAATAAAACTGCACGACGCACTACAGTTTTTGCAGAACTAAACTAAGAACTAATAAGCTATCGGAGAGTGCATAATTATTAATAAACGTACAGAGCAAAAAACAGTATTGCGTCAATAAAAGAATGTCAACACAAGAACATCTTAAACAAAACGAAGAAAAAACAAAAATGCCACTTCAACAAAAACGAATTGTAAAAATGACTAAAATATTTTTATACAATTTTTGTTTATGTGAATATTTTCGTTTTACGATCGGAAGTGTCATTTTATATCGGCTGGCTTATCGCCCCTCTCACTATTTATTGCCATGAAAGTCTATTTGTTCCTTATAATCGAGGGGCGTTGTCCCTCTAAAGCGAACTAAAACAACCTTCATTTCATACGTTTGATTCGGGGTTTTGCTGATTGTCCCTTATAAACGGATGTCTCTCTTATTCCGGAGTCCCTTATAAGCGGATTCGACTGTATATATATATATATATATAGTCAAAGGCTACTACTATTTTAAGCACTGCTAATAAGTCATTATGCGGTAAACATTGCACCAAGGTTTGAATCACAAAATTAATAATATTAACTGTAACTATAATTTAGAAATAATAAAAAAAATCCTCAAATTATTAAACGATTCAATAATATTCGACGATAAATTATCTTTCAAGACGTATCTTTTTGTGATCGTTATTATTATAATTTATTTTATTATTGTTTATGATTATTAATGAAATTATTAATAACTTAAAAATGTCAAACTGTCGAGTGGTGGTAATTATTTAACGATTGGTGACTACTGCTGATATATATATATGTAATTAATTTTATTTTACACTATCGCCAGAAGAATAAATTTAGAGCTAATGAAAATTTAGATTACTTCTTTTATCATCACTGTTTTCCATTGACCCTAATTTCCCTTCTTCCGGAAGAACTATTTACTCCATATTTGTCAATGTTTAAATCGTTTAGATGACAGGTACATAGGTTCTCGCTGTAGTCTATAAAAACGACTTCGATTTCACGATTATTTCTGACGAATTATTCCGAAAACTCACGAAATTCCGAGTAACTTTCTCCCGTTTTCCGTTCAACGCTTAAATTGACTCATCTAACATCGGGTCATTCAAATTTGAAATTAATAAATAAATAAATTTCTGATGATGGGAACGGCATGTTACTTGAAACGTAAACTCGGGTTTATTAATATATTGTTTTACTTTTATTAATAAATCGTTTTTTTTTTGTTTTTGTACGCGGTTGTTCAGACATTATCGTATCTAATTATCTATTAATGAAATAAACTCATAATCATGTATATAACGATTATCGAAAAATTTACGCCAAATTTTGAGAGAATGAATTCTTTAACAGGAGGTAATTTCAGAATATTGCGCGTATAATCTATTCTAGTATAATGGGGGCATTTAGTATGCACCTAAGGTACCTGTTCTGAATGAGCTGCAATTTATTATAACTAGCGTTTGATATCGAACACTAAACAGAACAAGCGTAATATCGGGCATATTGGTGTTTTACAAATAATAAGTTTATCGCGTGTATTAAGGAATGATTTTTCTATTAAACGTGGGATATATGGAACATATAGTTTTATTAGCCTTGATATTAATACAGTTAAAATATTTAGTGAAGTTAAGTTTGCTGTCAAAAACAACACCTAGATGTCGAATCTGATCTGACCAGTTAATGCTGTTTCTACATTATTTGGCAATTTTGGTCGTCTACGTGTAAAGAAAATTGCTTCGGTTTTCGATTAATATTGATTTTCCATTTATTATAATATCTGAGAATATTATGCCGATTTAAAGGCTGTTCTGAATAGTGGCTAGGCTACTACAAAAAGCCGCATCGTCTGCATTTGTGCATTCGGCACTTTCGGGGAAACCATATAAGTATAATGTGAAAGGAAACTGTCTCAACACATTTCCTTGCAGAACACTCCCTAAACACGTTTTAATCAAAAAGGCTGAATCACCAGCAGTTACATAAAAAGTTCTATTGCGTAAATAACCAATAATTAATTTAATTAAATAAAGAGGAAATTTACATTTAATCATAAGCGCGCCATGTAGTATCAAAGGTTTTAGCAACGTCAAAGAGCACCATACCAGTGTGTTTATTACGATTAAAATTATGTGTCACAAACTCGGCTACTCTGGATATTTGATGAGACGTACAATAATTTTGACGAAAACCAGACTGTACATTGGGAATAATATTGTTAATATCGGAATATTTCTCTTAACCCGTTTAGAATAATCTTTTTCCGAAGGTTGCAAATCTGAGAACTGTCCTTCCCTGGTTTAGGAAGAGCAATAACTTTTGCGGTTTTTCAGCCATGCGGAAAATAACTGAATTTAAACGTGCAGTTTAATACATTCGTAAATTTTACGACAGCCTTTAACGGGAACTTTTTAATTACTATAGATTAAATTTTATCATTTCCTACAGAATGTTTAATTTATTTAATAGTAACATAAATATTTTTCGGAGTAACAAAAATTGTTTTATCAATAGATGTAACAGCTTTAATATATTTATTGACTGTAGTTCGAACTTTGTCTGATAATTGGAACCAAGTTGCAAATTTTGACCATGTACTCTATAATATTCATATGCAAGAAGTTCAGATTGTTTGTTATAATTTTTGCAAATCTTTCACAGATATAAGCTTCGATAAAAACTAATTAAACTTATTGTTCGTATGTTTGTTTCATAACAACCGCAACAGTTTGGTTAATTAAGAATTTGTTTTAATACTCGAGCGCAGGGATAAATTTTTAGTATACTATCTCCTTTTTTTTTTTTATTATTAATGCATTTATTTTTCTTAAGATATTAGTGAATACAGTCTACTATATGTTATTATTGGATGACCGCATCTCCTGCACCATCGTTAGGCTTAATCAGACAGACGCGGCTCCTTACAAAAGCATTCAGATTATAAGTAGTCGAAGTCTAATGTTATTTATATATATATATATATATATATATATATATATATATATATATATATATACATAATTTCATTCGTGCGGAGTGTGTACTTTTCGATGAACCATTTATTCACACACGCATTAAATGAGTTTACTATACAATAATTACAATGTTTATATATCTAGAAAAATATTTATAACGATACTAGCTGACCCGGCAAACGTTGTTTTGCCATGTATATTATTTGTAGGAAACATTTTTTTAGTTCAATAAAAATAATTATCTACTATAAGTGTTCGGGGATGTACTTATAATCGAAAGCGTTATAAACAATAAAATAATGCTTTATGTAGGGTAATAAATTAATGTTTATTAATGTAGAGAATATATTTTAAATTACAATTCTTGCTAGTTATCTAAATATCAAAAATAATTATTCATATTTTAACTATCAATTATGGCAGTTGAAAAAAAAAATTAATCTCTTAGCGCAATAGAGTGTACAATATTCTTGGTTAGTCCGTCTTTAGCCAACACAAACAAACTGGATGGTTTTCCCACGCAAGAACATGCCACATATAGTTGTCAATAGGAAAAGCATGGTGTTTCCAAATCTAAGCCACATACAGACAATGTCTGGCCTTGTGACTTATTGATCGTCATAGCGAATGCCAATCTAATTGGAAATTGAGTGCGTTTGAATTCAATTGGCACATCTGTCGGAATCATAGGGATTCGTGGCAGCAACACATTTTCGTCTTGAAACTTGCCATTCAAGATGATGGCTTCTATAACGTTTTTCATTAATGCTTTAATGACTAATCGTGTGCCATTACATAGCCGTGGTGGGTTTAAGTTACGAAGGAGAATAATCAGTGATCCAACTTTCAATTGTAAATTGTGTGGTGGCATGCCTGGCAAATCCAACGAATTTAAAAACTCAATTGGATAATTGACAGTCTCGTTGGTATCACAAACTGCATCGATAGATTTATATGACATCAAGTCCCCAGGTAACAACTGTTGTATCTTTAAATTTAATCCATTGACGTCCACATTTTTACTTGCCAAAATCGCTCTTTCTGCCAGCCACTTATAATTTACATATTATGTGTGTACGTCGGGAAATATGCGATCGATGAGAGTATTTTGCTAGTCGATGATTGTGCAGAAGTCTGTCTGTAATTTAATGCATCCAGTATTTTCATGTACAGCAACTTTCCCATCGCCAATATCTAACAGTTGTTTAGAGAATGTTTCGGCGGATGGATCCTGAAGCATTTGAACGCGCATGTTCACCGTCAGTTGTACTTTTTCAACATTACGCCATAGTCGCGATGATTTTAAGCAAGCGTTGATTTCATCAGCATACGTTGAACGTGGAATAACAGGAAGTGTCTGAAAGGAATAACAAAGTGCCGCCAAATAATTTATCGTTGTTTTTTATATCCTTTAATGTCCTATCCAATGCCACAAGCGAATGTTTGTGCGCCATAGTGCATTCATCCCAGATAATAATTTTACATTGTTTCAGCACTGTGACCATAGACGATTGCTTTTTTATGCTGCACACTGCATCTGGATTATTTTGGATGTTCAATGGCAGCTTAAATGCTGAATGAGCTGTTCTGCCTCCATCTAATAAAGTTGCTGCAATGCCAGAAGATGCAACGGCCAATGCGATGCCATTTTTTGATCGTATCTCGGCAAGAAATAGCGAAATAAGGAACGTTTTGCCAGTTCCACCTGGTGCATCCAAAAAAAAGAATCCTCCTTGTCCTGCCGAAACTGTCAGCATAATGCGGTCGTAAATAATTTTTTGTTCATCATTTAGTAATGGAACATTGCGACTAACAATGCCTGCCATTTCCACAGTATTGTACTGCAGTTCACGATTCATATCTGTGTTGAGTAAATCAGATGCACTTCGATTCGGTGAACTCATACCGAAATGACTGATTGGTAAATTCGCAATAGCAATGCAAAGATCCTCGATAACAATCAATGATTCATTGTACATTGCATCACTGAATGATATCGTCAGATCGTTGTACCTTGTACGATATCGATACAAAATGTTATCAGTCATTGAATCTTTGTGATTATCCCACAACATTTGCGCTCGGGCCGGGAAACGTAGTCAATACTATAGCAAATAATAGACGAATTTGTGTCCTGTGCAGTTTAATGCTGCTTCAGCAAGCATACTGTCCCATTGATTGTCATCTTCTAGTAAGCCTAGTGCAAGGCATGCATCTTTATACGTTGGATACTGTTGTCCATCTACCTTGCGTATATCTTGAAATGACAATGGTCCGGTGACATTAACCAACAGCAGTCGTAGATAAAAACACTCAGTCTGCCTTGGATTGACTGTATATACACGTCCTAAATTATTTGATTTAAATAAACCGGGGCACGCATCAACTGGTGTCCCTTTCTTGCGGGGCATCCATTTTTTCGATTGAGCCCATGTAAAATATTGCGGAACTTCAGAATAGAGCAGTGTTTGTGCGAAGGCACCAAACGCATCCGCACGATTGCACAGTTCAAAAAATTCAGTGAGCGTGGTTTTTGGTGGATTTATAGCACGATCAAGCGCCGTATCGTGCGTGAAATATATGCGCTGGCCGTTTTCAAGATGGACAGCTAAATGGATAACTGCTGGATCTCTTTCATGAATTTGGAAACCAAAAATACGCCAGACAGCTTCATTGGAACTGATATACCGGCCAATTTGGTAATTCGTAATTTCATCATTTTCATTCAACGGAGGAGCATTGACATTAGTATTTTCAATTCTAAATACAGCCATATCACTTCCTTTATTAACATATTTGCAAATATATTTGATACTCTTCACCGAACTGCACGACTCAACATTAATATGAGCATTGAATGTTTTGCTGAGCAGAGGTGAATATGGTACTACCCAACGATTGTCAATGTCGATGTCTGCATTACTGATAGTTTTAATGAACGATTGTCCACCATTTTCAGTACTTCTTCGACGATATATTGGATATCCGTCAATATGTGTTACCGTATCGTTTATGAAATCTTTAGGAAAACGCTTAGTACATTTTCCGTCTACCATGCAAGGTGATGAACGATTCAGAATTCCGCACGGACCATGAATCATATTTGTAGTAACAATATCAAATAGTAATTGATCAGCAGATGGATCTGGAATCTCTGCAGAGATTAAACTATCGATGTCTTCAGCACGTATTTTATCGACGAACCAAATTAAAATGTGAGCATGAGATAATTCACGCTTTTGCCACTCAACTGAATACATCCAACAACGTGTGGGAACAAATACATGCAACTTCGTAATAAAGCTGATTAAAGACTTTAATTTTTGTTTAAACACACGTGCTGTAATGTCATGACGATGTATTGAATTTTGTCCTGGTAATAGTAATGATGTAATTTCCTGCCATTTTGGATTACATGTAAAAGTAATAAAAAGACACGGTCGTCCATATTCACGCACGAAAGTCATAGCATCCTGTATGTACTCTTGCATGTGACGTGGACTACCTACATACGATGATGGTAAGATAACAGAGTTACCAATTTCGGCAGTGTCAGTGTTGTTCGCAATAGCATCTCGCAGGTGAATATATTCTTCCGCACGCAGCTTCTGTTGATTATATCGCAAGTATCGTAGTCGTTCAGTCTCTATCTTCACATACATGTCGACCATAAATTGTTGGCTTAGTTCACGACATCGTAAAATGATATTGTCTCGGCCGCTTCTAATCATCAAACGATATGAATAAAAATCCTTCGAGCTAACGTTCTTATTTGTTTCGGCTCCTGTAATAATATATCATTGAATTAATTGAATATTCTACAATAATAATTAATTATGTTTTTAATAATGAATGAATTACCTGTTACGGGATCTCGTTGTTTAATGTTTACGCAATATCCGTCTTGTCCCTTCCAGAAAATTAGTGGATATTGGAGAGCGTCATAAGAACGGTGGGTATCACTAATGAATTGAAGATTATTATTTCTTCTTCGAATCACGATTTGTCGCGTAGCTGTACGGTCACCAACCATGATTCCAGCAACGTCGTCAACAACAGGTGCGTTGAATCTACGTACATGCTCTCCAGCTGGTGTTCTATCAGGATTAATGATAATAGCATGATTGTCACTTTGTAGTTTGTGCATGTGTGATTTGAATAATTTCAATAATTCATTATGCCCATTTAACAGAGCATCCAGGTCGGTGACGATACGCCTGGCAAAAGGTGAATTGAGATTGTGGTAATCGCAACATGCATCCACGCGATTGGCGAGTACACGTTCGGAGTCTTCGCCACCCATAAAGTAAATTTGTAAAAATTTATGAGATTTGTTTGGCATTGGCAGCAATGAGTCCACTTTGTGATAAATTTGGCCTTTGATTTTGAACGTGGAATTAAATTGTTGACCGTTTGCAGCAATATTGTTAACTATTTCTGTTGCTTCAAACGACGTCATTTGAAAACATGAATTGAATGTGCGAATTGACTTTAGGAAAAGGCTAGAATCTGGATCTGTACCGATAAGTAAACCGTGTAATGGTTCAGGTGGTGTTTCAATTTCGGTTAGTTGTACTTTTCCTGATGAGCAACACATCCCAACTGGCTCATTTTTAAATTTAAGTGCATGACAATGCGGGCATTCCTTGTCCAAAGAACCAATAACCACTTTGGAATGAGCGTAATATTCAACATCAGACTCATATTGGAATGCTAGTCGAAGAAATGAATCTGATGTAAATGCTCGAAGAACTTGTTGGCGTTGTTGGTCAATGCCTCTACGTCTGTTTACTATGAATCTGCGCGTTTCTCTTCGTTCTAATTGTCTTTGTTGATTTCGTATCTCGCGCCTCTTGCGATAGTGATTCACGTAACTGCGCCATGCTTGCACGCACATCTGTATTATTCTGTTAGATTTGTTCGCCAGACCTTCATGCTCGTATATCTCGTATGACTGTTGAATTGGTTGTTCTATGACTCAAATTGGCCCCTTTACGTCTTTTTGGCATTGCTGACTGTACATAGAACATATAAATAAATGAAGTTAAAATACTTTTTTTTATATTTGATAAGCTTTATCAAAATATTTATTAAAGTTGTCTTCAAAGAAATTAAAACATTAATAGTTAATAAATCCTTTCATCAGTGTATTGGTAAACAACAGTGACTTTGTAGTGACTTAATATATGTATGATAAGATATGTATTTTCAAAATATCTGTATTTTTTCTGTTAATACATTATTATTATTATTATTATTTATTCATTTGTTTATTATTTGACTTACCTTTATTAAACTCGTACACGCTTTCGTTTTGATTTAAAACTATTTTCAAAAAGCGTTAAGTACGGTAATGGCCGTTGTTGGCGGGAGATCACAACACGTACTAATAGTTAAATATTGCACTGGAAATTAATAATAAATTCACGATGAGAGTATAACGTAATAGATGCACAGAAAAATTAAAATAATACGTATAAGTCACTGCTACGATCGATACACAAATGAAACCAAAAAAAAAAATGGCCGAAAACTGTATATTGAGTAAGACAGGAGACCGGCTTCCTTCTCATCCCTACTCCGTGATGTTTGCTGGATGAGAGGTGACCCAGGTAGACATCTAGCGGGGATAACTGATCGATTGATCGTCGATCGGTTATCGACCGGTGAAGGCGGAAGATCAAATTGAATTGAGAAAAAAAAAGAAATTATTAAAAATAAAAATCGCGATGGTAAAATAGGGGTTGATTGTAAAGGGTTGAAAATTCAGGGTTATATGTATTTACTAATGCTGTATCATAAAAAAATTTAAAAAAAAAATGTATCTAAAATTGAAAAAAAAATAAAAAAATTTAGGGGTGGATTACCCTTAACATTTAGGGGGATGAAAAATAGATGTTGTCCGATTCTCAGACCTACCCAATATGCACACAAAATTTCATGAGAATCGGGAAAGCCGTTTAGGAGGAGTTTAACTACAAACACCGCGACACAAGAATTTTATATATTAGAGATATTCACAATAAACATTTACAAATATTTACACATAATTTTCATATTTTGAATAACAGAATTCACATGTGGTATCATCGAGACGATATTGAATAAACACACAAATACAAACAATCACACATACTTTTACACACACGCGCGCGCACATACACACACACGCACATATACATATAATTTTAACCAGCATTGCGGGAAGCTATCAGTTATTTTTGAAATCTGGAATGTAATACTTGGAATGCGAAAATTTCGAAATTATTTTCTATGGACTTGTTTTTTAGATTAAAATTTGTTTTATTGAACTACCATTCATTGTTATACAGCGGATAATCAAATAGTATGTGCCGCGCTGTTTCTACTTGGCCACAGGCGTATTTGTCATCGTTCTCTAGACCAAATCTATGAAGGTATTCGGCGAGTTTGCCGTGTCCTGTTAATAACTGCGATGTATAAAAATTTGACTCGAGGATTATCTTATGCCTTTCCCTTACGTCTCTTATCAAAGCGTAAGTTTGGCGTCCCGCCAAATCTTGCTTTCGCCACGTTTCTAGAATATATTTTCTTATATTATTTTTGACTTGACGCCGGGAATGTGTGATGGTTTTTTATGGCGAACATAATTCCTCTGCTTAAGATGAGTAGGTCTAATGGAGGGACACCTGCTATTGTAACTATGGCACTATGTGAAGCTGTTCTATAGGCTCTACATTAATTAGGAATTTTCTTTGTACCGAGATAATTTTTTTCCTAACACATTTAACTTTCAGCCGTTCGGTAAATACTGAGCTACAATATGACGTTGTGTTCTCAACCAATGATTTATATAAGACTATCCTATAATTCAAATCAAATCCCCATTTATTCCGACATGCTTTTAACATCTGATAATACTTAGTGTCCATTTTTGAAATGATCGAATCTATATGAAATTTAAACGATAATTTATCGTCGAGTATTACATGTAGATATTTGAAATGTTCTACAACATTTAACTGTGCGCGTCTGAATTTTACCTTAATATTGTTCCTTTTCATTTTTAACGATTTGGTGAAAAATAACACAAAGCATTTCTCTACAGAGAGTTCTAATTTAGCGTCATTTAGCCAGCTTTCAAGCATACACAGTGTGTTATTGGCAGTTTGTTCTACTTCGTTTTTGGTGTTTCCCTTTATTATGAATATTAAGTCATCCGCGTAAGCACATAAATCGACTCGTTCATTATTATATGGTAGTTTTAGAGCGCCGTTAAATAGTATAAGCCATAATAACGGACCTAATACACTTTTTTGCGGGTGTTTTTTGAACTGAAATATTTCCAACACTGAGTTTTACTTGTGTCCCGTTTAAATAATGGTATAGGATGTTAAGGAAGATTTCATCTTCAATAAGAAGGTCTTTCAAATTTTTGAAAAGGGCAGGGTGCCAACAGTTATCAAAAGCCCCACTGTCTTCTAATATTGCTTTTAAATGCGATAAGCATGCGCTTACCTAACGGCAAATTGAAAGTAGGGAAGTGAATTGTGCACCTTTTTATTTAGGCGCATAACGTTCAGTGGTGGTAATAATTAAATTGGTAATAATAATAAGACGTTTTGAATTTGTTTCTATATGTTTCGAAATATGCCAGTCTGGAAACTCAATCAAAAATTTCTAGTTTCTGTTTTTGATAGATAATACGAATTAATAGCCACATCAAAACAGCAACTAATTGCTTTTTTAAATAAGTTGGAAATAATAAGTTTAGAAGTATAATTAACAAAAATAATTACGATAGATGAAAGTAATTTCTGTTCACAATAATTCGATAATATAGATCATTAATTACCAAGCGCGGAGAATCTACAATTGAAATCTGAAGCGACGATTATCAATGGCCAAATTTGGTCGTTTACAGAATATATGGAAAAGTTATGACATATCCTTGAGCACAAAAGTACGTTTAATGCAAACCCTAGTATTATTTTCCGTCTTTCAATACTGGACTTTATCAGAAGCAAGCGACTTTTGACAAATCGATGTTTTTGAAATGTTCTTCTGGAGATAAATGTTACGGGTTTCCTGGATAGTAAAATGAACCAACATCTATAGTTGGTTATTTTGGTCATGTAGTGCGAGCGAAATGGTATAGAAAAATTGATTCTAAGCCGGATGTTAGAAGAGAGTAACAAAAGATCGAAACGTATGGCGAACGAAGTGTCACACGTAAATGGGATCCATATCTCACAATGCTAGACGATAATTATTACAGACGTGATTATATTGTTTTGGAAATTTACTTCTATGCACTTATAATCGTTATTTATGCGACTATAACGATCTTAATTAAAAATCGCGCAATTTGTTTTTGTGAAGTTTTCGTCGGGTAATAATTATTTCAAATAGGAATAATTAGAAACTTTAATATTTTATACTACTTGAAACTGGGCGACCATAATTTAGTTTTATATCGCGTCAGTTCTGTACACTTTTATTCCTGTGTAATATCGACATTCGTTGTAATATTTGCTTCTAAGAGGCAGATTACACCGACGTTATTTCTGAAACGTATCTTTGCGTTGTCGGCTTGTCCAGCTGCTTTAGTATTCATTGGAATATATCCAATTTGCAACATGGAAAATTTAATGTTTCCCTCGGTATTCGCTTCCTTTATTTTAACCGTCTATTATACCGTAATTGCTTATATAAGGTCGTTAAATTCACGAACAATTTCATTCAGCTTTTGTAATACTATAGTCTATCGCGTTCGGTCCATAGCGTTTATAATTTTGTTATAAACCTGTTTTATCTCTCATCGTAATGTCATCGTATCCTCGTTGTACTTAACAACGTTTGTTGCATAATACGTGCTCTTCTTGTTACCTGCTCGAACTTGGTTTTTACTATTTTTTTTTTTTTTTTTAAATTTATTAACGAATTTAGGGATGATTTCGTCAGTTTTGACCGAAATTGCCCTGTGTGGGGACAAGTGTATCGAACAAAAAAAATTGTGCAATAAAAGAGCAAAAGATGAGTGTGCTTCAAATCTAAGAGTGTGCGAATGTAGTATGGCTGAAATCGTTTGTACTCGAGCTAAGGATGAAGACTATACAAGTTGTCTTATAATTAATAACTAACTGTACACGAGACTCTATAAAGTTATAATAAAGCTTTATTATGTTTAAATTAATAGAACAAGAAAGAATTTTACTAACTTACTAAAGGGTATTTGTTAGTTCATTACTAATTATATTATCTAGCAACGCGAACGAGGACGGTATAGCTTGGAGGTATCCATTGCCTTTGTTTGATGGTTGAATTACAAGAAATTATGAATTTGTTAGAGTAAACTGATATTTTTTACGCCTAAGAAGGTTGCATTATTTTTCTTATTAAGTAACAGTACGATTGTAAAATTTCATAAAATGCAGAGACGGGTGAAAAATCAAAAATGAATTGTTTCATAGTGCGTAAGGTACAGTGTGGGAAAATCTAAACAAATACAATTGGAACTTGTCCTGTCCAGGGAGTACGTGCGAATTACAGAAATCGATTTCGACATTTTTAATTTTCAGTGTCTGGAAATTAAGTAAAAATTGTTGTAATTTTTCTTCGTTTTCCGATTATAATTCTTCCGCTAAATACGGATATCGTGTAAAAACTAATAATTTTATTCTAATGTACGAAAAATTCAGTTATGGTGCCATTTCTAGGTTAATTGTTGAAATATATATACTTAATTTTGTAATTTTACGTAAATAAAAGAAAAAACAAGAAAATATACATCTAAAATGACGGAACTGCGTATAAAATTTAATTTTAATTTTATCAAATTAGTAAACATATATAATATTAAAGTTTTGTATGGTATATTTGTTTCTAATTTACTATTAATATTTAAAGGAAAAAATCTTCGTTTGTTTATTTAAATAGAATTAATCGTTTTATTAACGTAATATTTTAAAGTAAGTGACTACGTTGCAAAAATATTTTTGTTCTTCATTATAATATAGATATATATATGTGTGTGTGGGGGTGTACAGTATATGTGGTGAGGTAATAAGCTGCGTTAAAGCCTAAATATTCGTAATTGTTTTCACTCGAAGAAGCGTATTATACAAAATTCTGCATCTAGATTTTTTCAACCTCGGACCGGATAATTTAATCTCTTACCTCTGTCATTTTTAATATAATTGTTGTTTTTTTTTTTTTGTTTTTTGTCGTGTCATGTCCAAGGCTAATACGTCTATGATCTTATTATTATAAATGTGAAGATAGTTTAGTGAGACTAAGGAAAGTTATTTAGAGTATTTTTATTTTTAGGTAAAATTCATTAAGTTTGCTAGGAGAAAGTGTAAGATGAAGCGCGAATGGTGTTATATAAAGAACAGTGTAGTATGATGCTGTAGTGATTTGAACATTACACGTTGAACAAATAGGTGGATCGGTTTTGTATAGGGTGTTAAAGTGAGTCAAATGAGTGTGACCTACCCGGGTACAGAACAACATTACTTTATGCCGTCTTATGCGATGAATACGTTGAATAGGCCAGATATCAATTCGTTGAGGTAACCCAGAAAATCTAACTGTTGCTTGTTCCTTGAATTTATGAAACAAGAGCGATTGATTGTTGATTATCAAATTAATTTTCTCAACCAATGGATGCATGCATCTTTAATTTTCCTTCAACTGTTTGATCGAATACAGCGAGTCTGTGACAATGATAGTTTCCTGTTCATTTTAAGTTAGTGTCCGCTGAATTGAAAAGATTTCGCATCATAGGACACTAAAATACGACGAAAGTGTATGATGGATTATCTCATCATTATGCACGACTATGAAGTATATTGAAAAGGTGTCGTATTGAGAAAATTTAATTTACAAAAATACTTAAATAATTTAAAAAGTGCTCTATTATTTTGTATACGCATACGTTGAATTAATGACTGCATTTAATAAATGTATTAAAATTAATTTTACTGAGAAATGGGTGTTCACGTGTATATTTTATATTTAGCATGTGTGTGAAAAATTTTTAGATATAGAAATTATAACCATTACTTGTTACTTGTTAGCTTTTTAGTTAATAAGATGTGTTCATCGTAAACAAAAAATATAATTGAGGTTTTGTTGAAATAATAATTATTATTCGTAACATACACATAGTGTGTGTGTTTATGTAGATGGATGGAAAGAAAAAGGAAAACAGTGGTATGTTGGCGTAGTTATTATTGTTCATCCGAAATATGTATTGATTAAAAAAAAAAAATTCTGACTATATTTTCCTATTGTGTTTGAAGTGGTGGGCTAAATTTTACTTGGAGAAAGTTTGTTAGCCATTCTCCGCTTTATGAAAAATATTCGACCCATTTTAATTCTATAATAGACGATGTAGAAATGTTATGTGTACGAAATTTCTTGTCCCTTGAAAGTATGAGTTGCATACTAAAAACTTCTTTCAAGATATTTTGATTAAATTCTTACGGTTGTCGTTATACATTTTCATATTGAAAGGTTCAGGTACGATATGTATGTGTGTAATGTGTGTATCACGATTAAATAAAAGTCTTGGAAATAATAGATTTGTTTTGATAAATAATGAGTTTCGTATTTATAAAAATGTTTATTTTTCATTTACTTCTCAGTAACAAGTTTGGTGTGCGAATTTTTTATATATGTGTGTGTGTGTATGTATATATATGTATATATATGTATACGGTTTAAATATGAGCATATGTTAATGTAACTCTGTAAAGGTAACTACGCTGCCGTATGTTCCGTGCGTATGCGATCTATTTTCAGTCATCTCCGCCTGTCATAACTTCCATAAATTCTGTCACAAAAAGAAAAAAACACCTAATTATCTTAATTTCGTTAATAAAAACAAATTATTGTCAATCGTTTCTTTTTCTCAATCTTTCATTTCATTTTCTATTCAAACACAATGTCTCGTTAATTTGTTTGCGTGAGTGGATATCGTCGAAATTATCCAATGTTTTGTGTTTTATTATTCTCGTTATTTCAATTTAACTGTTCATTGGGAAAATATATATATTTCTCGCCAAGAAATAAATAAATTTATAACGAATGATTTTAATTTAATAACTTACAAATCATTTGCGTTATGGGTGCAGATATGTATTTTAAAAAAATCTACGGAAAAAATTTAGATTATTGAATAAATTCGTAACGTTAAATTCAATCAAAAATGAGAAGGTAACAAAATTTTTAATGAGAGGGTAAGATTATTGAAGTATACATAAAGAAAAAAAACTTAGATAAAATGATCGATTATAAACGCGTTACCGTCGAAGTCGACTGTTCCTGATCCGTCTGTATCGATTTCTTGAATCATCATATCCAAATCTTCCGTAGTTATTTTATCGTCTAATTCTTTGAGAATTTCTCTCAAAACATCGGTCGTTATATAACCATTTCCTGACGAAAGAAGAACAAATTATAATGTTGTACGATGAAGTTACAAATATGTTCATCGATCTCGGCCATTAAATGATTGTGTAATAAACTTTTTTCTCTTTTGCTTCCATATCTAGAACTCCTAAAATATTGATCATCAATTAGATGGTTTGATGAGGATGAGAGATTTAAAAATCAAATAACCGCCCGCAGCATGCTCACGAAGTAGCTAATTTAGAAAATATATATATAGTTTATGCGTTTGAATATTCTCCTGTTATTTGTTTTTTGACAAATTCAAGTTGTCAGCGAATTATTATGATTTGTTTATTGACTATCGCTCGATGAATTTCTTCATTTATGTATTTCATGTTGAAGTCCCGGTTTAGAGTATCGTTAGAGACATACCAGGCATTCCAGCTATCATTCGCAACAATTTGTTTTGATATGTCTGGATTTTTTTACGTTGCTGTCCGAGGCATATCCTCATAACTCAATAGCATAAAGTCATACTGCCTTCAAGATCATCTTATAGATCAGCGACTTATTTTTTATGTTTAATTTTGTGTGAGGTTCGAGTAATCAGTGAAGGTTTCTTGTATTTATATATCCAGTTGCATTTTTCTTTGCTTTAACATGGCGTAGCCATATTAACGACTGATCCGAGTTATATAGTTGCTGAAGTCTTTTATTATATATTTTTTGCGATTTATTCTGCGGATGGTAAAAATGACGCGACTGCTTTTAGTTTCATTTATAACTATTTTTCACTTATCTGTCCATATCATTATCTCATCAATAACAGACTGTAAGTGTCGATTTGCCGTTTCAGGGCATATGTGATTATCACTGTATCGTCCGCAAATAGATGTTTCATTAGTCTCTTTGATATCATCAGTAAATATTGTTGCTCCCAAGACACTGCCCTATAAAAACAACTGTCTGGATTTTGCGAATAGATGAAAAGTCGCCATTTAAGATGACTCGTATTTACTTGCGTAAGGCACGTTCTTGTGTAAGCTACGCATCCGAAAACTTCAGTTTTTGAAAAAATAAACGTACTGCATAATCTTCAATTAATTTTTCTTTTCAGTTTTAAGACAGCACCGGTTCGCGGTTCCCGCACATATTTTATCCGCTCTAAAACTATCGAGTTATTCATCCATCCTCAACAATAACACTAACAGGTAATTTTTCACCCTTGGATAGGGTTTTTCTTTTAAATATAATAAATGGTGGTTTACCATCTGCGAGTACTGTGTCAACATTACACCGCTATTTTTCATAACCACAAGTACGCACACTAGCAGTTTTTTGTTCGGCAGGTTTAATTGTCGAATTTGCATGCATGTCAAAAAAGCTGTTAATTTTTCCTCATGGGTATCCGGTCATCGCTGACAAATAGATGTTCGTTTTGTCCGTGCCTATTTATAAAACGATTTACCCATCCTCGACTTGAATTTGAAGTTCTCTTGTGATTTGTGCGGCTTTTAATTGCGTCATTTCTATCGAAACAGCGAATCCTCGCTTGCGTCAATCTCGAATGTAAGAATAAAGCCTCTCTTCTACTGGGGTAAACGTCGGAATTCCGCCGCGAAATTCCTTTCTACTTTTGTTATCATTCATGACCTTCCCCCTTTTCTTTCTCAAATCTCTTATACACGATTCTGGAATATCATATTGATGGCCTGCTGCACGATTACCGACTTCCTCAGCTACACGAATAACTTTTAATTTTCCATCAACCATAAACGAACACTCATTTTAACAAACGAAGAAACCACACAATTTGTACTTTTGTTATTCCAAATCAAAGTGAATACTGTAATGTGTTTAACTGAAACGACTTGTGTCCATAAAGAATGTTGAGATAAAATTTTATAGGTATTTACTACAATGAAGGTGACTCCGTGTTAACTTTATTATTTGCCTCTACATACCGAATGTGATTCAGCATTAACAACTTATTAATATAAAAGTACCTAATATTATAATACACTCTTGTGATTTGTTTATTACCAATACTATATTAGACTCTAGATATCATAATATTCTCCCTCTTCAACTATTTTTAATTAACAGGGCAATTTTTTCTGAATTCAAAATCGTTGGTAATTTACACAACGTTAGGTCAATAACTTACTTCGATAATTTCAGTATTTCCTTATACACCAAAATAGATGGAAAAATTATTAGACACTAAATCTACAATATTTGTTTGCACCTTGATATACATATTTTCTAAGAAATATGTAATTGTTATATTTAAAAAATCACATTATTCGTTGTTAATTTGATCATCGTTAGTATTAATATTTTTCAAATTAAATTAGTTTAAAATTGTATTATATAAATTATATATTAGTTTTAAAATATTTTATTGTTATATTTATTATATATATATATATAACGAACATATATACAGTACAGAATTCACACACAAAGCCAGTATAGGTACCTATATTTTTCTATTAATATATAAGTTGCGCGTTAAGCTCCAATCCACCACCTTTGCTACCTGTACAAATACCTACTGGTACACACGATATCGGTGGCAAATCCAGAGCCGAGATTACATGTAATAATCGCTGCGTAAATGGAGCAGATGGAGCGCAAACAACTGCTAGATATTACATTGAAACCGAGAGCGAGATGAATGAAGATTAGGTAATTTATCAACCGGTTGAAAAATTTTATTTTTATTAAAATCACGTTTCATTTGTTAATAACTTTTAAAGTTTCAAGTGAACTTGCACCAGTCATCGCCAGAATTGAACTAAATCACAAGCCTTAGTATCAGCTCCTTTTACAGGCACTTAATGTTATATTCCCAAGTTTCTAAATTAGTTCTTCTACCATCAGCTGGTATGCCTTCCTTGTTCTGATTAGTTGTTCTATGTACCATCGGGAGATATTTGTTCTGTGCTATAATTGATTGTTCTATCAAGCGATACCTTACTCACACTTTGGTAAATTTTTCTCTAATTATTCTTCTAACTGTTCTGACTTCTAAAAGTAAATGTGATGCAAATCCGTTACGTACGTTTCGCGGATGATATTGCTCTATTAGATGCTTATAGTTTTACGAAGAAGAATTAAATAAATGAAAAATAAACATTAATAAAAAGAAAACGAAGATAATGAAGATCACTAAAAACACACTAAGTAAAAAGATACACCGAAACACGTTACCTATGTTCTGATAATAGAGTATAATAGAAGTATAACAAATATTAGATGAATACGAAAACTCAAATGTGCATTTAACAACAAAAAAAACCAACAATATTAAATAATAACATCAGTATAGATGCCTGAAAAAGAATTGCAAGAACATAGTTTAGAGTATGCTCGATTACAGTTGTAAAAATTGATCCTTAACGCAGTAGGAAATAAACTGAATTGAATTTGACGCAGAATAACTAAAACGTCGTAGAAAGAAGTAAAAATAAAGAACTTTTAGAAGGAATACATGCAAAAAGAAGTTAAATAAATGATATAGAATAGCGGAAAATAATGAAACTGTTAGGACATATAATAAGACGTAAACTTTATAAAAAATATAACAGAGGATAAAGTTACAGGTAAAAGGCCAAGAGGAAGACCAATGACGTCTATAATGAATATTACGATCGTTTGAAAATAAGTAAATTCAAGAATTCGTGACACTGACTACTAACAGGATAAAATGACTCCAGCGATTGCCTTTATCGAATAAAAAAATCTTCATTAATTCGTAATATAGGTTTTCAGCCAAAATCCATTTTCTCTATTGCAATTACTACATTTCTCTATTTGAATAGCCGCTCGGATAATTTGCTTTCCATATGTATATTTTTTAAATCTATACAAAATTTTAAATCACATTTTTATACAAAGCGAATACAGTTACTGTGCGAATATTTTAATATGCGTATATATACATTTGTTTCTTTGTAGTGATTTTTTTCCACTATAATCCCTCTGTGTAAGCCTATTTCACGCGTTAATTCGTCTTTTGTTTTGCTGTTTACGATAATAGCGTTTTTAAATGATGAAAAAATACTACAACCTTTCCGAATTAATGCGAATGTGAGGGATCGTCTGTAATTCTATTTTTGATGAGGTAGCAAATTTTCATCTTCTGAGGAATTTCTTTCATTTTGCAAAATGTTTCAATAGCCGAAATTGTTTTTGTTTACTTTTGAAATTAAAAACAACAAAAAAAAAAATTGCGTTGTTTACCTTTAATTATTCGGTTCTGGTATTTTTCATGTTTGTTTTATATTTTAACTTCCTACCAAACGATTGTGTTAGTTCCTTATTTACGACCCTTTACTTTTTTTTTTTTTTTATCCTGGAATCTTTCTTAATACAAAAGTAACGACGATGTTGATGATAATAATAGTAATAGTAATTATATGATAACGGATATCGTTATAATTATAGAGCGAAATGGAGCCCTTTTGACGAGTATTCTATTTTTACGGAGAATAAATGAAAAAATCGTATTTTCCTAAATCCGGTTCTTGTAGTTGTTAATATTTTCGCTAGTGTGCGAATTTTCAATTAAAAGTTCTTCTTACGGGGGTTTTTAAGAAAACAAAGCAGGGTAACAAGACACTATCACCCCCACTATTGTAACCGTTTTATTACCAACGAGATCACTTTTAGTCTAGATTTTTCTTTTTTACACCGATGTAAAACTACGATGTTACTTTCACATTTGGCTTCATAAAAAAGAAATTAAATAAAAAAAATGTTCCTTTTTTAAAATTCCTATATGTCCATCGCTATAGGTTCTCTCCAATTTTTTTCATTCGTATCGGCCCTGAGCTTTTTGAATTAATTTCTTCCTCGCTACCTGAGTTCATACCAACGAGTCAACGGTCTGCCAATGATTTTTCTCTTATATTCCGTCGCTTTTTTTTGTCCATCTATTATCCTTCCCTCAAGCTATGTGCACTGTGCCCAGGTTCACTTCAGTTCGACCACTTCACTACGTTACAAAATCCGGTCTTCTTCTGGGTCCGAGTATTTCACTTTCGGCCCGTCTAATACTTAATACTAATCTTTCCTGCGCTTTTTGTACCCTTATTAATCATTGTAATATTTGTTTTTGTGGAAGTCCACTTTTACGAGTTAATATGTAAAAATCGTCAGAAAACACTAATTATATACCTTGCTTTTTAAACATATCGGCATTCGGTCGTTTTTAAATATGTAACTTAGTTTTCCTGAAAGCTACTCACGCTAAAGAGATATTCTACGATGTTCTTTTATCATCGTCTTTTTCTTGTCAGTCGTATTTTTTTTTTCGAGATACACTTATTTCTATTATTGTATTATTTATTTCTACTCGAAATATATTATTGTTTGTTCACTCATCGTCCTAGAATAATGTAATCCATGCGTCCTGATGTCATTAAGTAAGTGGGCTTTTTCTCGCGGGCCAACATTTAAAATCACCGCTGTTGTTGAGGTTTATTACTGTACCGAGTAGACGATTACATATTTTCATTTCTGCCATGGCTCAAAATTTTTGTTACAAACATTGTAGGTCACTATGATCTCGTCGTAGTTGTTATGTAACGTTTCGTGGCTGTTTTCTAGATGATATTCATGTTCTTCCGATGTGCCATATGGTTTAAATTTAGGTCCTTTATTATTTTCGATATTTGTTACCTTACCTCTGAATTTATTCTCTTCGCTGATGATCTGAAAGATTTAAAAAGATTTGGATAGGCTTTTTCAGTAGAATCGTATAAATGATTTGTCGTTTACATCCTATGAACAGTACAAGCCCTTTACTAAAATATCAATGTTTGTGATATTGAGATTTTTTATTTTTGTACCTGTCTTAACGAAAGTAGTGTGCAAATTATACTAAGGCCTGAGCGAAGCCAATTTTGAGTTTCAGAGAGAAAGCATTCCAGAACCGGTATTATACGATTATTAAACATTATCGTCGCAAATAATTTGCCTATTGATGAGAGTAATACAATTCCGTTGACATTGTTGCAGTCGCTTCTTTCTCCTTCGTGGTATGGCAGGTGATATTTTATCTGAAACCGAAGCTATTTATATATTAGAGGAACTTTACCTTTACTTAATTATATATATATATATATATATATATATATATATATATATATATATATATATATATATATATATTAGAGGAACTACTTTTACTTAATGTTTTTATTGTGTTCTTATTATTGTATTGATATGTGATGTAAATCTATTACATGTATTTGAATTGTGTGATAAAAAAAAAAAGTAACGAGGCAATATGTTTTTCTATATTAACGATATGAACGATTAATATATGTACCTTCTTTATCGTACAGTCTAAACGCTTCTTTCAGCTCTTCTTGCATAGCTGCGCTATCCTCCACTTCGTCTTCGACCAAAAACCCGGCTGCTAACGTTACGAACTCTTCGAATTCTAACTGACCGGACCCTTTAAAGAATAATTGATTTTGGTTAAATAGAGATAAAGTATAAGGAGGGGAATAAAATGCGAGCGAAAAAATATTCACGCGGATCATTATACCAAGTTATATATACTTACCCAGGAGCCGATTGCAACTCAGACCGTATATTACCGGTAGCAAAATGCGAATTTCTGTTAGAGAACATTTCAAAAAGAGAAGAACAACAGAACGTGGAACATTAAAAGATCAAAAAGTGATAATATAATTATAAGCCGAGATCGATCAGGAGGAACAGAAAAATTGTATTACAGAAAGAATCGACACAGAAACGTATAGTAGAAAGAATAGATGTCAATCAAATAATGACCGGTGAGGAAGACTGGAAACGATGAAAACAAGCAGTAATAAATTCTATCAGGAAAGCAATACCGAAATGAAAGAAAATATATCAGATATCGTCGATATTTCAGTAAATCATAGATACGATAGATGAAAGAAGAAGTGTCCAGAACACAGATAATGAATATAAATGACTAAATATAAAAATAATTAAAAAATGTACAGAAGCTGGAGCAAAGAAAGTTGCGAGGAAATTGAAGAGTCGCAGAAAAGGAACAATGTAAGAGAAATGCACGTTTAAATAAAAAATACGATGAAACAACAGAAGAAGAAGAAAATCGTATTATGAGTAGCAAAAGTTAAAAACAAGAATGGAAATTACTATGAATATTATGGAAAGAGAAGAGAACAAATAAAGAAGTGCTCCAAAAAATCGGAATGGAAAAGATGATCCTGATAGATGACATCATGAAGAGGAGTAGAAAATATGTGACACGAAAAATCATAGAATATTGGACCAAGCAAACTACCTTGTGGCACTGAAGCTCTAAATCTTTGTGTTCTTTGGAAAATACATAATTTATTCTAGGATAATATCCTTCACGTAACATGGAATTAAAAACATAGCGTAACAGGATAGCTGCTTTCCATAGTAGATGTCTAAGGATTTCACCTGTGATTTTATCTGATCCAGAATCCTTTTTTTTTGTAAACTTTTATATACTTCTTTTACAGAAAATGATTTTATCAGCCTATAAGTTTTTGAAGTGGTTCACTTCTATAACCAAATCACCTCTGTTGAGATCCTTGTTTTGAGTAAAAATAGTCTTGAGATGTTCAACGAATGCTTCAGCTTTTTGTTGATCAGATTTTGCCCAGCTATTATTCAGTCCTATATTAAATGGCTGTTGATCATAAAGACTTGTTATCTGAATTTAGAGATTGTAAATAATAATCGGTTTTATTGATTTTATAATGATCGATTTCGTACTTTAAATTTTTCGTAGAGAATTATATGCTGTGTTTAGAGCGGGATAATGAGCACGTTGTCATCGTCTTCTAGCTGCTCTAGTTTCCCGTATTAATGTTATTATTTTAATTAGTATGTATGCATTTTCTGTACATTTAGTAAAATAGTTGCAAGTATCCTTAATAAGTTTTGTAAAATTTTGAACTGCCAATTCTATATCCGGTGTGCCTTTTACTTTTATCCCCAAATGTATATTATTTTCAATTATACTAGAAAAACGTCTCCAGTTGGTAAATTTGTTACAAAGATATTGCTCGTTATCCTTGATTTTAGCTTTCACATCAAGCAGAGCAAAAACCAGCACATGATCAGAGGAAAGATCTATTATGGTTCTACATTCTTTACTTTGATATCTTTGCAAACCACGAATAATGAAGAAATCCAGAATATCCGGCAATCTATTGTACTGTTCTGGCGAGTATGTATAAGTCATAGGTAAAAGAATTGAAAGAGAATTACAACGGATTCAGTTCCAGATTTATTGATAATGCGTGAACCCAAAACTTGGGATTTTAAGTTATAATCTCCACCGCATATACATTTTTCCCTAATTTTCTAAAACCGGTATTAAATTCTACCTGTGGTATTTGAAAACCTGGATGACAATATATCGCAGCTATTGTAAAATTATTTTGATCAGTTTCTATATTTACAGCTGCTACTTGGTATGCGTAAGTACTGTATGAGAAACCGTGGTACCGCCATGTGCGTTTCCATCAGGATGATGAGCTGTATAAATAGTATACGCCTTAATTTTAAAACTTTCCTCATGTGTGGGATGCGTTTCACTCATTAAAGCAACATCGACAAGATTTTAATTAAGGAAGATTTTAAGTTTATTCCTTTTTTGCAAAATTCCATTTTATATCCGTCTCCGATTAGACGTTTATAAATTTCAATGCAAAAAAATTCGAAAGCGCATAAACAAATTTTCGAATTTTCTCGTTCGTCATTGTCCATAGAATTTTCTCCTCTCAAAAATCAATTATCTTCATTGCTTCGTCAGTTAGCTGTGTAGCCCACAAGCTGTCAGTCATTATTTCACCTGCAAGTA
This sequence comes from Coronaproctus castanopsis, assembly GCA_032883995.1. Lineage (NCBI taxonomy): Eukaryota > Metazoa > Arthropoda > Insecta > Hemiptera > Monophlebidae > Coronaproctus > Coronaproctus castanopsis. The sequence continues at coordinate 69,916,286 of CM065052.1, read as the reverse complement.
GTGGACATCTGAACAAGAGTTTATGGCCACGTTCTTCCTCACATTCGTATGTTGAATCAGTATCTAGTACCCATTTTTAAAAATTTTCCTTTGTACGACCGCATCTTGTTCGTAATGTATTTAGGATTGTCCATTTTCTCCAGTTGATCGTGTTGTGTGAAAATATGCCCTCGTTACCAGCCATGTACAATTTGTAAAAGTGGTGTGGTGATCTTTTCTAGATTTAAGTCTTTCTTTATGCGGTGTTTGTCCATAGAGCATATAGTGCTGGTCTGTAAGTCTTTCGTCCTCATTTCTGCTACTTTCCTACGTATTGATGGTGGAGCGATACCACTGGCTTTGTACAGATCTTCAATCGCTGTTATTTTAAGCAGCCGGTAACGATTCTGTAAGCGCTGTTTAACGCCGTATCCACTTTTCTCGTGTGGGCTGATCTGCTTCAGACTTTGCTAGCATACCCCCTGCTGTAAATGATAAGGGCAGCGCCAAAGTTCGAAGCATTTCTTTCGTAGCACCACATTTCGTAGAAACGAGTTTGTGCAATAAATTATTTCTGATTTCAATGTTTTTTTTGAGTGTTTCGAAGTGCGTTCTAAATGTAAGTTTTCGGTCTAAGGTAACTCCTAGATATTTTGGAGTTTGATTATGCCGTATCTTGCATCCGTTCCAGTAGACATTCAGTTTACATCTTCCCTTTCAATTATTTAAATGGAAGGTACACGCTTCCGTCTTTCTTGGATTATGGTTTAAATCATTTTCATTATAGTAGTCATCTAAATTCTCCACTGCTCGTTGTAGGTGCTGTTGAACTACTGCATGGGTCCTATGTTATTCAAGGCAAGCTTTGACGATCATGTTGAAGGATTAACGCGTGTGAAATCGAGCATGTTATCGAACTTATGTAAACAATAAAATTGTGATATCCTTGCTCTGCAAGAAATCCATACAGATTTATCTCGTTAATAGAGGCAACTAATGTTAATTCACACAAAATGTGAGTATAGTCGTATTAAACTTAATATATTATAATCGACCATTCGCTTATTGCTACTGTTCTGATTATCGTTGTGTTGTTATATTAATTGTTTTCATATTTAATTGTTAGTTTCAACGTTATCTAATATTATTGCTTTGTTAGTTTCAACGTTATCTAATATTATTGCTTTGTTAGTTTGCGGTTTGTTTTTTCTTCTTCTCCTGCGTTATAGCATTTTTCGTTCACTACTTACATTAATTAGTTAGCCAATCTTTTGAGTTCTCGCAGTAAGACGAAATCCGATACACGATATATTTATAAATTGTGATTATTGACTGTTTTAATTATTTCATGAAAAATTTATTATTTATTATTCAATCTTTGCTGCGAGATTGATAATTCATTTCTAGAATTATTCTACTCGTCAAATTGCACTATAAGAAATATTTATTTTATAAGACGACTAATTCCATATAACATTAAAACTAATCGTTATTCAGGAGACTTTTTATTATAGTCTGTATGTTATTATTGAAGATAATTTCCAATAATGCAGATGATTGTGCTATGGTCACGCATACCATACTGGAGCTACAGATCGCTATCAAACTATTCGCTGTTTTGACCTAGCTATAAATAAGAATAAAACTAAATTGCTCGTACAAGTGTACCTATGGATAAACGGTAAAACGAACACTTTTTCAAAGTAAGCAATAATGCAATAGAACAAGTGGAAAGCTTAAAATATGTTAGAAATATTATTAACAACAAGATCAGTTTAGATACTGAGGTTTGTAGTAGAATACAAAATAAATAAGCTTGATAGAAGAATCTTTAATAACAAGTAGACCTTATTGTCGACAAAACCATTAATGGATAAGTTCATTGTTTTACCGACGCTCCTTTATGGCTCAGAAACAGAGGCCGCCCCGTATGAAAAGAACATACGTTTGTTGGACGCTTTCCACTAGAGAGCACTACGCAAGTTACTGCGTGTTCGTTTGCAGGATCGCGTGACGAATCGAGAAATCTTAGTGCGGGCTAACTGCAAGTCTATTCAAATGCTGTTTTATAACAACAGTTTGAAATGGACAGGACACGTGTAAATTGCTTCTTGTTGGCAAACGTCGCATTGTTGGCGATACAACAACTATTTATATCAAATATTGAGGGAATACGAAATTGATCCCACTGGAGGAAAGCAGTAAAATATGGTCTGCAGAAAGCGGATCAAAACGTATGAGCTACGGAAGAAAGGAAAAGGAAACGATGTAAAGATTTACTCGAAACGACTGAGTAGATGACATTAATACCGGCGCCTTTACATGTGATATATACGAAAAGGAATGCGCCGCGAGAATCGGTTTAATTAGCTACCTTAGGAATCATAAATAATGGATGGTACTCCATAAAATGATGATGATGATGAGATATATATATATAATCAAAAATAATAAACTCTGAAAGCACTGGATATATTGTCAGATTGAGGTTTCTCTTCAGCATTGAGTTTACACAACGAATCAACACACGCATAAATATGCCTCGAAAGGAATGTTCAAAACGAAAGTAGTTTTGAAATTAAATTTTTCTCGGCCGCCAGTCGGTAACATTCATCTTTCTTCTGAAACTGTTTGGGATTATAAATCTCGTCCGAAAACGGAATTATTAAATACGAGCAAAATTCGTTATGACAGGGCGTCGTGGGGTAGAGAGCCCTTAAATTATAAATTGTAAATTAAATTAACGTTCACGTTGGGAATTTTGAACAGATCTCTACGCGCCTACTTCAAACTTGTTATGTCGTTGTTCGTAAAAGTTTTATCGTTCGTCTAGAACGATGTGCTATTCGCCTTCGATACGTTATATCGATGATAATAATAATGACCGTTCTGAAATTTACATTTTGGTTCACGAATTCCGAATCTCTAAAATAAAAGCTACATTTGGAAACGTAACTATGTACGAAAGTTATTAAATGGTCTTATTTTTACCAATTACCTAAATTTTTCCGATACGTACTAAAATCGTAAACTTTTACTTCTAGCACTCTTTCGGGGATGAGCGGACTTTTTTTTTAAAATTACGTTTAATATATATATATATATTATTTTACACCTAGTTTCCTAAACTACTTGGTAATCGATGTAATTTAAGTTAAAATATCATGAATAAGTTACTTATCCAGTGAAAGGAGCTAATTATTAACGTAACATTCACACGATCAAAATACTTACATTTATATCAACATGTAAACACACACCCACGCCTATAATTGACACACACACATATATTCATATAAGGTCTTGAAAAAATTTTCTCTTAAGTCTACGGGCTTCGTTTTGGCTATTTAGCAATTCCTTCGCCATATTATTTGGATTGCTTTAGCATATCTCTGTGAAACCTCAGTTATTTGTTCTTTTCCAAATTTTATTCTAAGATCTTCATAAATTCGTTATTGGTTATATACCACGGAGAATTAGTAATTATGCGCAATATATTATTTTGCATTCTTTTTATTATTGAGGTATTGCTTTTTCTGGCACAGCCCCATAATTGACAGTCATATTACCAAACTGGCTTCAACACTTGTTTATAGTAGCAACTTGTTTTCAAGAAATACTCTTGACCTGCTACCTAGCAGCCACTATAGTTGTTTTAACTTAACATTTAATTGGTTTCTCTTTGTTATTATATGTTTCCTCTAAGTTAAACGTTTGTCAAGATGTATATCCGGCTATTTTACATCTTCATTCTGAGTGGTTTGAGTACTATTCATGAGTATATTCTTGGTCGAAATAATTCTGCGGTTAGTAAAAATCACTCGAGATGACTTATCCTCGTTGATTTTTATCTGCCATAATTTGATATTTCATTAACTGCAGTTTGCAAGATTTTACTTGCATTTTTAGTACATTTATCTGAGCACAGGGTCACTGTGTCATCAGCAAAAGTTGCTACATCGACATGTGACGATGTAGGGGATATCCGTTGTATATATAAGATAGAGAAGTGGGCCAAGTACGCTGCCCTGTGGAACGCCTGCTTGTATCGGATGTATCCCTGAATGGTCGTCACTGTATTTAACATAAAAGTATCTTTCATTTAGATATGATCGAATTACTCCGTTAACTGATATGGAAAATGCTATTTAAGTTTTTTCAGTAGACTATCGTGCCAAAATCGATCGAAAGTCTGGCTTACGTCTAAAAATACGGTATCACAAACCATTTTTTTATCTATGGCTTTTTCAATTTTTTCAACAACCCGGTGCACTTGTTCTGTTGTACCATGTTTTGCTCGAAAGCTAAACTGATCTAAAGGTATTATACGTTTATACTCTACTATTGGAATTATTCTTTTTTAAAGCAATTTTTCATAAAATTTAGAAAGTACCGGTAAGATTGAAATAGGTCGATATGATGAAGGCTCGGTTGGAGATTTTTTTGGGTGACAACAATTTATGACAATTTTAGTTGTAATAGGAAGTACATTAATCGCAGCATTGCATTAAATCATATACGTTAATAGCACTATTCCTTTCCGAGACAATTGTTTCAAAACTTTTGCTGTGATTAGATCAGAACCAGATGCTTGTTTGGGGTTCATTGCACGTATTATGTTGTTAATTTCGCCGGGTGATGTGAATTTTACGAGTTTTGATACATCATGACAGTAGGAGTCGGAGTGTGGTAATGTATCAACAGGATGTGATTTAAATATGTTGACAAAGTACTCTCCAAACAATTCTGCCTTTTCAACATCAGTACGAGCCCAACTGCCATCTGATTTTCTTACTGGACAAGCGAATTGCTTTGGTCCATTTACATTCTTCGCAGCTTTTCATAGAGAACAATGTTGTTGCGCCGAAGGAGATAAATTTTTCAGTTGCTCGTTAAATGATTTATTTTTTAAGTCCTGTAACAAACGTCTAACGAGTTTTGTTTGTTTGTTAAATGCAGTTTTATATGCAGGGTTTCTGGATATCTGCCACTGCTTCCTTAACTTTCTTAATAAATTTACCTCTATTTTGATGTGCTGAGATAATATTTTGTACAGGCTTTTTAATTGGCATTGTGGCCTTCCAAGCAGACAGTTGGATAACTCCGATGAAATGATCTACAACATTATCTATATCTTCAGTGGTTTTAAGTGGTTAAATCAATGATGTTTTCGAGTTGTTCTCAAAATTTTCCTCAATTTTTTAAATTTGTTATATAATTTAGGTTATGATATTTTCGTTGCTATTTGGTCAGTTACAAGTATAACTGGTGAATGATTTTATGATAATTCTTCATCTGCTATGACGTCAGTGAAGACAGATTAAATACCTTTAATGATAAAGAAGTCCAATAAGTCTGGAACTTTATTATAGTCTGTGGGCCAATAAGTTGGTGACCCAGAGGAGCAAACATTACTATGCATTTCATCAATGGCTATCTTGAGTTATTTACTCATTGGAACTGTAAGCCTTGGGTCAAAGTAAATGTTTTTTGCATTGTAATCTCCTCCGATGATATAACAATCCCATAGTTTCCCAACATATAGTGTTTTATACTGTTCTTTATTATTACACTCGTACCTCCACGCACTGTGCTATCAGGGTGATTTGTAAAATATGAGGTGTAACCAGAAAAAGTAACATGTATTTGCTAAGCGAGTTTCAGAGATTAAGAGTATATTAATATTAATTTGTAGTATATACATTTGTATCTCAGCAATATGGTTTAGAATACCACTTGCATTCCAGATTACTATTTTAATATTTTTCATGTTTTATTTATTAAAGTTCATAATTGTTTGTATAACGCTATTAAGCAGCTGATTTTGTCGTTCCGTCATATTTGTGAAAAGAGTTTTCATGTCATTTAGAAATATATGCAGCATCGCTGCTATATCATTATTAGAATGCATGTTGTCAGTAATAACATTAGGAATCAATATTTTTTGTTGTTCTCGTCCATGCCGTAAAACCTGTGCACATGTAATATTGCTTGATAGTTGCTAGTCTCATGCATTGTTACTTGTTGTTGTGTACTTGAATAATTTTATAAGTTATTGTTTTTATTCTTATTTTTAGGTCTGTCATTTTCTCTGATCTTAGGAGTTTTTGATAAATTTCACATCCTTTGTAATTGGATGGATGGTTTCCATGGCAATTTGCACATTTAAGGTCATATTCATGGTTTTTATCACAGTTTGTTGAAGCATGATTCTCACCACACTTGACGCAAGTATATTCTCTATTACAATATGTCTTTGTATCACCATATCTTTGGCACCTAAATCATTAAGGTATGATGTTATTTTTGCGTGGAGTTTTAACTTTGATTTCCATATTGAATAATGTGTGTATTTTGTAAACGAGTTATTTTTCTGTGGTTCCAGATCTATGAAGAATAGTGGTGAAGGCTGCTTACTTACTCGATGTCTGATATTGATTATGTGTATAACTGTATGCCCGTAATCTTTTATGTTCTCTAGCTCCACAGAATGGTGCAGATGTCTGACTACTAAACGAAAACTTCGTTCTGTTTTGTTTTGATATGTGTGATGTTCAATTTTTTCCGTACATAAATATTTCACTAATTTACGGTAGTTATCTATACAATTTGTTCTAACTTCAATTCACTTATCAGTTAAAGATTTACATCATAAAAGTTTTTCGGCTAAGTCATTATCAAGTGAACATACAAATAAAATATAAACATATATAAATATATACAATAGATATAAGAAATATAAAATGTAAAAATAATAATTTAAATATACAATTTACGAAAAGTCGAAAAATATAAACATAATCTACAATCAGTAATACATATTTTGTACGCAAACATAACATAAGAGCGCAGAAAATAAAAATAAATAAAAACTTCCGTCTAATATAAGAATTGATGAATTTTAAAATTGTTTATCAAAATTTACCATCGAATTTAATAAATTGTTTTTATCGTTTTTTTTTATTATTTCAATTTTTCGAGTTGTTTTCTTATTTTTTTTTTAAAATGTTTTTCTATATGTAAAATTTTATAATTTTGGTTAATATTATTGATTTTTTTTTTAATTCTTTACAACGTCTTCCAAATAATGTTGTTTTAACATTGTTTTCTATATGAATTGAAATGTTCTTTAAATCTTATTGTGAATTGTCCGCCTGTTTCTCCTGAAAAGCTTTGTAATTCTTTATTAAAAAAAAAAAACATGCTTTTAGTGATTTTAACTACCTTCTTGTTTATTTCTTAAAAATCATTACATAACTTTGTTTCCCGAGTTTATGATGGAATTATCCAACATAATTCTCCGTCGATAATTAAACGTTTTCTTCTCGAAAAAATTACGGTTTCAATTTTAGAAGTATTCACAATAAGTTTCCATTTGTTTAGCAAACTCTTAACTTTGATAAAGTCCTTTTGAAGTTGATTTGCTATGGTAGATATATTTAAGGGAACAGTGAAAGAAAACCTGATGTTTTATATGGATCGAATACGAAATGGCTGATGATGAAGAATGAAGAACAATATAAATAAGGTACGACGAGCGAGCGAAGAGTTCGCGGGTGAATAAAATTGACGCAAGCTTCGTAGCTCGATGAAAGTTATGAGAATATGAATTTAATTTTTGTTGCTAGTTAAAATTAAAAATGTATATAGAAACTGTAGTTGTAAATGAGACGAAGAGATGTCTCTACGAAAATAATAATTCCGAGTTAATGAGGGTATTTTTTATAAAACTTATATTTTCGATAACGCTTGGAGGGTCTGTTATTATTAATATTTTCATATTTTCAATATTGTTGAAGACAAAAATATATATACTGCATAGTTGTGCGGAATATATGAAACAAGAAAAACCAAACAACAATCATTAAATATGCGTGCTTTAATTAATAGAACGATGTAGGAGATTTGCATTATAAAATAACATAAATTTCGTTCGTTTTTTATTATTTAACTTATTACGAATAGATATAAATAAATAATCTCCTAATTACAGTGATAAATGTTAGTCTAATCGTAATTACAGATAGGGACGGGCAAGTTTGTTATCGCCTACGAAAAGGTATATTTGATACAAGAATAATAAAACATAAAAAATAAATAGGCGGAATATAATTATAATAAGAAGCTTGTAACTTTTAATGATACCTAATTGAAATAGTATGGAGAGACCCCACGAAGTACAATAAGAATCGGTTGACTATAACTGTACACGAAAGTACATTATGTTTGTTTGAAAATCACATTCTGTTTGTTGTAGATTTTGTTTTTCGGAGTTTTGTTGTTTCTTGAGATTGTAGCGTGAAAAATATTATACAAGATACAAACTGAGAAACATATGAGACTCTATTTACATACACACATTCACTGTGCCTGTCTATAAAATTTTTATAATTGTATCCCTGCGAAATTGTGTGTATATAATAACGCGCATATATGTATATATATATATATATATATAACTGAATGAATAAATAATACAAAGCTGGTATAAATGTATCTTTGTGTAGTTTTCATGGGCTATACATTATTATTATACATGGAAGTACATTTATTTTACATGAGTTGTTTTTGAAGATAAACTTTGCCATATATATATATATATATATATATATAATATATATATAAATATATATATATATATATATATAATATATATATACATATAGATATATATATATAAATATAGATATATAGACTTATTTATTGTATAGAGTTTTCGTTATAAGCCTTAAACCTATTTTAGTAAACTCGAGCGAAATGTTCGGGGAATTTGTATTTTAGTTTTCCATTTGGGAATGCGCCAAACTTCGTTACTAATCCGATTATACTTTCGAATGGTTTCTACTTTATTTTATCTCTTTTTATTTTAATGCTGTTGTATTTCTTTCTTTTTCTTTCTTCCGATAACGTTGCAATGTAAGTCAGACCGTAGTCGCCGCGCTGAATTCTGCATCGGTCTTTTCTCGCATGAGGTCATTATCGTCTTCTTTTTTTGTCTGGTTACAGTTCGATCACATTTTAAAACGACTTATAATAATTTGCTTGTCGCGACATAAAAATTTCTTGCTCCAACTATCGACTCTGGTATCGATACTTCCAATAATCGTAATTCTATATGTTCCGTCTAGTAATGCAACGACTTCAACTATCAAAAGGTGTGCTTTGGTGATTTAATAAAGCACGGTACAGGAAGTGAATTATAGTCTATGCGCGGTAATTGCTTAAATATCACGAGAACCAGGTTGGACCCAATATGACGTCAATACGGTCGTATTTTTATTGCTTATAATTAGCACCTCGATTTCTAGCCTATTTTTGTGCAAAAAAAAAACAAAAACAAAAAAACTTGACTATCCACGATGTAGCGATATATATATATATATATATATATATATATATATATATATATATATATATTAGTCATGGGCATAACCGACTTATGACTAATGACTAATCAGGTTTTTTAAATATCCTACTAATTCGGGTTTTCTAATATAACCGAATAAATCAGTTATTTTCTGAAAATATATTTTTATATATTTTTTTTTATTAATTTAAAAAATTGGTTAAATATTCTTCTTTCTTTATACAGGATGTTTACATCTATTTATAAATCTTGTAAAGATGTTATTTTATCCATGTATATAAATTTAATGTTTTATTTAATTTCTACATCGTATGCCTAAGAAGTGTGTGATATACTTTCGAATAAAAAACTGCCTACTTTGAAATAGGATGACGTAAATCCGATTGAATTTAGTTGCATTTCGACTACTATCTGTTAATAGGCTCTATTATTCAGTTATTCTGGTTCGATTGGAATAAAGTAATCAGATTTAGACTAAAATATTTCATTACTTGTCTTTTTTTACTATGTTCATCAAAAGTTTACTTCGAATTTGATAATAAGAGTTTAACAGTAAGTAATTATAATTTGATTAAGGGTAATTTAAGGATATGGAATTTAGTAGGTTTTGTTAAAACCGATTGAAAAGTAGTCGGATATATATCGATATTAGTTGGTTTTGCTAGATCCGATTGAAAATTAGTCGGATTTTGAATTATACTTAGTTATATTTTTACCGGAATAAACTACTAATTTTGTAAAACACCGATTACATATATTCACGTTGTATTAAAATATATTTAATTTATTAATGGGGTTCTAAAATTTGTATGATTGCAGTCTCGACGAAAGATATGTTGGGAAGATTATCATATTAAGGTCATAACATTTTCTGTTACTTAAATAAGAATGTATTAGTTTGTTATATAGAATCGGAAATTTTGATTATTTTATGCAATATTCCATTATGCCGTGCAGCATCAAACGCTTTCTCAATGTCGATTAATACCATACCAGTGTTGTTGTTTTTTAAGGTTGAAATTATCGGTTACATAATCTAAAATTCTGGATATATGATGTACTGTGGAATGTTCAGGTCTGAACCGAAAATTGATCTTGCCTTATAATACTATGTTACATTAAAAAAAATTTCAGACGAACTTTTCTCAGTCACTTTACCCAAGTTACTGCGTAAACTTATTGGTTTTAAATTATTTATATTACTTCCATCTTTTCCTTGTTTAGGTTTTGCTATTTTTCGCTGCGCAGGGTGAGTAATTCAAAACATGCTGTTCATCAGATATGTGAGATAAATTATTGCTTTGCCATATTATTATTATTATTATTATTTAATTAATACGAGTCGTGTAAAACTGCATAGGTCATTACAGCATACAGCAGTTACTGATGGTTAAGTGACTGAAACAATTTCTTTAAATATAATGTAGGTTAGAGTTTGGGCGACTGCTTAAAGAACGTTGGCAAGAATCTTTTGCATAGGAGGATTTATGTTGAGGGACGCGAGGCATACTGTAAATTTGTTATATGTTAAAAGAATATGGTGAACGGAATAATATTAAAGAAAAGAGCAGGTTATGGTAGGTGAGATCTTGTGAAGATGTAATCATGAACCAATGAATTATGTCCAAATATCAGACGGTTAATTTTCGTAAAGTCGTTCGAAGTCATTCACAACTCAGTTCATGGCTTTATTGATCTTAAAAATGTTTTTTTGAGAAGACGAATGCGATATCTATTCCTGCTTGGGTTTTGCCAGTATTAAATTCTTAAGTTATAATCCTTATTTAATTTTAATAAGCAGTTTATATTTCATTTATATATATATATATATATATATATATATATATATATATATATATATATATATATATATATATGGGAAATATTTGAATAGATATCTTCAATTATATATAAAAACACAATGTAAAAGTCTGATTTAAATCGGCACTGTGTATATAACAGTTAATTAGATCAAATATCCAATAAGTAATGATCAACAATTGAAATTATTTCTTGTTGTTTTCTACCAACTTTTATATACACGATCGTTATTCTCAAATATTATATATAACATATTCATACACACAACAACCAAGGGTTACATGTCTACCCTCTAAGAACGTGACTTTATCAATTGATAAAATAATATTTTTTAAAGTCTGTAAGTTTCTCTCTCTCTCTCTCTCTCTCTTCCTATATATATATATATATATATATATATATATATATATATACTGTGTGTGTGTGTGTGTGTGTGTGTGTGTGTGTACTCTGAATGGGTGTTGTAGTGCGCTGTATTTTCGTAAGCGAAATGTTAAAACACTAAAAAACTATTTGGTAATTTGTTTTTTTTAATATATATACATGTAAAGCTGATGATATGAGAATAATTGTTCTTTAAAGTGTCTTAAACAATAAACTTCCAAAATAATTGTGGATTGTAACTAAAGAGTGTATACCCTGAATATTGTAAAAAACTATCATCAGCTCTATCAATCGGGCACTTCAAATGTAAATTCGACTCGAACTATTGTTTCAAATTAATCTGGAATCAAATTTATTCTTCTTCTTTGTTAACATGTCGTGTACTGCTATAGGAATTAAATCGATTGAAATAAGCTAATGATCTTGAGGAAATGAATTAGACGTTCAACTTTAGCATGATGATCAGACAGGATTTCAGAGAAGGCGAACGATTGGAGAATTAGTGCTCGGTAGAGATTATAAATTGGGTAGCTAAGGAGTAGATGTTGGATTGTGATATGAGAATTGTAGTTGGAACAGATTTGGGAGAGGTTGATTTGATAGGAGGTGTCTATGTGTGAGTTTGGAGTGTCCTGGCGGAGTCTTGCGATAACAATTTCTTCCTTCTATTAGTCGATAATGATGTGTTCCATGGTTGGATGGTGTTTCGAATTTGGCGTTGTTAATTCGTGTTTGGAGTGCCGGTCCACTGTTGTTTCCATATATGTAATAACTTCTACATTATGCGGTTGGGTGGTATTTTGATGTTTCTGGAAAGAACAGCGAGCCTTCGTTTGCTGTAATGCGCGCGAGCATATTTCCCTGGATTTCAACATGTGATGGAATCCACTCGAACGAAACGCGCATTTATATCACAAAGAGCGCGAATAATTTCTTTGGTTACTGGATGTTGATGAGAGGACAGTTATATTTTTGAAGAGAAGTACGTGCAGTTAGTGAATCTGTGCATATGAGGAAAGATGAATGAGGATCAGAGTTTATTACATATTCTATAGCAAGTTTTATAGCAAACAGTTCTGCCGAAAGAATAGTCTGCAAGGGAGTAACGGAGAATAATTTCTTTATCGGATGCTATTCCACAACCTGTTCTCTGAGGTGTTTTGGAACCATTAGTAATGAATATTTTGAAACTGCCGTATTTTCTGATCATATGTTGATATGCGTAAAGGAAAGTATTGATATTTGATTCTTTTTTTGAGAATTGTTGCAGCTGAAGGTCTATGTTGAGATGTAGGTTCACCTATGAGGGTGTTGGTGTAATAGTTGGTATGTTGGTAGTAAAGTGAGTTGCATCGAGTCCAAGATTGTAGCAACTTGCTTATGGAGAGTGAGTACCGATATATGGAGGTAATGGTTGAAGCGCGTTTAATGAAGGAAGATTTGACGACGATTTGAGTCGAATCCAATACTAGGAAGAGGTATACCAGCTTCACAAAGAATACTAATGGACGGAGAAGTGGAAAAAGCTCCAATAGCGAGTCTTATGACAGTATGATGCATCGTATTTATTGATTTGATAATGTTTTGGTTAGCTGATGAGCAAATTACAGCGCCGTAGTCGAGCTTTGATTTTATTATTACACTTAACAAGAAGAAAATCATATCGGTGAATTTAGTTGAGTCGTTCGAAGAATGCGCCCTTTTGCATATTATATTCCATTATTTTCAACATCCTGGTCTTAATTTTACAACGTAAAATTTGCTAATTATCAATCTGTTTATAGGAAAAAATAATTCAATTGACACGTCTTTATCATCGAAATATGCTGAAATATGAAATAATAAAAAAAAATGATTACCATCTGCGTCTACTTCCGCAATTATTTCTTGAAGTCTTTGTTCTGATACTTCATGTCCCAGCATTTGTAATATTGTGCCAACCATATGTTGTTCTATGTAACCCTTATCTTGAGCAAATGCATCGAAAGCTCTTCGTAAGACTGTAAAGCAGAAATATTCATCATGATACCATCGCAATTTTCTAAAGAAATTATGTTAATGATACACATCTTGTATTATATGTAAATTTGGATTACAGAATTCACCCTTTATTACAAGTTGTCTACGAATGGATAAACACTTAAGTATCATTTACCTTAGATGATACGTAGAAAACTTGGTATATATATATATATAATATATATATATATATATATATAATATATATATAATATATATATATATATATATATATATATAATATATATTATATATATATATAATATATATATATATTATATATATATATATATATATATATATATATATATATATATATATATATATATATATATATAATGAATACTGAGCATATTTGAAAATACTTTTTTCCTTTATTGAAATATGATCATGTTCTTTGGTCCGGAAACAGCGGATTAAAATTCACCAGGTTAGTTACATTGTGTTAACTGGTGAAAAAAAAAAATATTCAATAATTACTGAAATGGTCGTGAAGCTATTAGAAAAATTTTTTAAATTATTTATTGATCAGTAAATTGCAAGGATGGAAAATATGTGAAATGAATGTTACAGACTGATGGTCGATCCTTTTGTGAGCCGAGATTAATACATGAGACCTGTGTGACGCAGTCAAATGCGGCAGAGTATTATATAATTAAATAATGATGTAAATATTAGTCACTCCGTTAAACCAGGTTAGCATAATTTTTGCTTCCTTGGTATTTATATCGAACCTACGTATATATTAATTTTATGACTGTATTATTTTAACATTGTGTTTAGTTTATTAAATGGTCATTATATTTCGATGTAGAAGGAAATATATATATTTCATATAAATTACAAAAATAATAAAGCAAAAATTTTAACACTAACAATTAATTCCGTGACGCCCGTGATGATTCGATAACAGAGTTAATATAAAGACGTATAACATAGTACAAGAAAATCTATACTTATAATGTAATGACAGTAAACAATTATAAGAAACCGTACAGCGAAAAATAAAAAGTTATGTAAAACATGAGGATTGCCCGTTAAACAATAAGTAAATATAGAAGAAATAATAAATCGTGAAACATTATAAAAGGTTGTGTTGTTATACATAAATTGTAGTTCCCTAGAAATGTAATTACTGATAGTAGAAATTAAACGATTATCATGGTCTAAACCGTCATCCCAGAACTTATCGTGCAATTCCAAATATATAATAACGAAAGCGTGTACGTAGATCTATGTTCAAGGTTTTAGGTTGTTACTTATTCAAGTGTAGCGCTTTGTTAATGTGTGAACTGAATTCATATTATTCGATGTCATTCAAAAATTATTATTAGACAATGGTGGCTTTAAGAATTTTCACATTAGTTGTAATCAGAGTTGTCGTGTAAGAATGACAATAAGCATATAAATAAATCTGTGTTCTTCCTTTTATGGTATATATTAATATTGAAACAAGTTGCTATGCTTTTGCTGCGCAATATTGTTCAATATAAAATTGTTGTTCAATTTATTATTTCTAATTCTAATTTTTCATTTTCATATTCTCGTCAAATTGAATATTTCTTAGTGAGAAACGTCGCCTGAACGTTTTTTGTCAACTATATATATATTATATATATATTATATATATTATATATATATTATATATATTATATATATATTATATATATATATTTTATATATATATTATATATATATACGAACATGGATAAGTAATTTTTAATTAGTATTATGCCAAGTATTATCAATAACCCATTATAAAAATAAAATCGAATATAATAATAATTAAAAAATATTTGAATATTCCAGACCTCTTCGAGCGAAAATATGTATAATAATAATATTAAATATATATATATATATATATATATATATATATAATCTATTTTTCGTATTAACTGATGAGAGTAGCCTCTTGTCTTTTCTTTTCTTTTTTATCAGGTTACAAAACTCGCTCGAATTTAATTTATCAACAAATATATTTTCTCCCTTAAAGATATTTTATTCCAATTACGTCAACGAACTGAACCGTCATATTTTATTACCTTCGCAATAATTTTCCGTATTAAGTGAATTTTGTCGCCAACCAATTTCTTCCAGTCTAACACATTTTATGATTAAGAGCGTGGAAAATGAAAATGTAGAAAACTAGCCCACCGGGGAATTATTAAGACGGTTTAAACGTCAGCCTTACCAGAGTAAACAACCGAATAGTCGATTTAATATCAATGAAGAAATATATATAGGGTTGTAATATGTACGGAAATAGATGGTGATGGTGCTATAAACCTCAAAACAGTATTAATATCAACATGCCCTCCAAACATTTGCTGCAGAGAATATTTTACACCGGAGCCCTAACAACGTCGGTAACTGTAATAGCAGCTGCTGCGACCTATCGTCGATGTTTTACTTTACTCAAGTTCTTGAAATCGAATTGAAAATGGTACGTATGCTGTCTAGTTCTGTTTGGCCGATTGTTATCCGAGAATGTGTACTTGAGTCTTTCTGGCTCTCTAGTCGTCAACGCAAACACAAAATAATCGTTTGGCAGCTTCCTCTCTATTACAAAAAAAAAAAGAAGAAAATTTTTATTACTACTACTACTACTACTGCTATTCTCCGCGCCATCGCTGTGAGATAATCTGCCCATTTCAGTTTTCCGCGTGGAGTGATGACGACTGCTTCTAAAGAAAACTCGTTCGCTAAAGTCCGGAAAATTGCTTTTTCCATTTCGACGATTGGGAAATGGAAGCAAACAAAAATATCTGGCGCTAGAAACGGAAACGATAAAGCCGACTATAATGGACTGACCATTTCGTTATGCGGTCGTGTAGAAAAAAATGAATAATGACTGACCTCAGTTTTCTAAATATATAC
The DNA here is from genome assembly GCA_032883995.1 of Coronaproctus castanopsis. Taxonomy (NCBI): domain Eukaryota; kingdom Metazoa; phylum Arthropoda; class Insecta; order Hemiptera; family Monophlebidae; genus Coronaproctus; species Coronaproctus castanopsis. The sequence continues at coordinate 69,899,836 of CM065052.1, read as the reverse complement.
CATAATGACGTGCTGTGAAATTAGATTTAAAACACGGAATATGAAATTTTCTTTTAATATTGCCACACACACATATATATACATACCTACATATATATATATATATATATATATATATATATATATATATATATATATATATATATATATATATATATATATATATATATATATATAGTGTGTATGTTATGCGTACGTATTGAAATTACACAAACGTGTAATTTAGGTGGATGCGGGACATCACAATTCTCGATATGTACATAGTAAATTAAAATACTACAAATGTGTGATTACAATACATAATTCTTCACTTTTTGATACAATCAATGAATGGACAATTTAATAAAAGCATACACTCGAAAAACAGAATTAATGAATATTTTCAATTTTTTCTGTCACTTTTTTAACATGCTATCGAAGAATTTACCAATATATAATCATGGCTTAAAAAAGTTGTGGTTATAACACTAGATAGGGCACAATATGTGTTTTGTATATTAGTCTTAGTTCGCTAAGGTATTTTAAGACTACATTTAGCGAGACTTTTCTCAGGAATAAACATTTGGGATGTTATATATATATATATATATATTTAATAATTCTTACTCAACATACCCCTTTTTTATCAGTTCCTAATTTCTATTTGAGTCATTTAAATTTTAAATTATACTTGAGTACACACATGTATAAATATATATATATATATAATAATGCTGAAGGTAATATGTCTCATAGAATTACATAAATCATAAACTTTTAGAACATATTGGTGAGCAGCATTTTTCTTTACATATGTACATATATGTCTATCCTTTTTTATATATAAATTGAAATTATTTTTATTTATATATATATATATATATATATATATATATATATATATATATATATACAAGGTGATACTATCTCACCGAAATTATTTATTGCGGCCTTAGAGGGTGTATTCAGAAAACTGAACTGGAACTCGAAAGGCATAACGGTAAATGGTGAAAAACTTAATCACCTACGATTTGCAGATGACATCGTTATAATAAGCAGGAATCAAGAAGAATTAGAATCTATGCTGAACGAGCTTCAAACTGAATCTGGGAAAATAGGATTAAGAATAAATAAACAGAAAACAAAGGTAATGACTAATAACACGGATGGTATGTCAGTGAAGATAAATGGGGAGCACATCGAACAGGTACATCGGTATATTTATTTAGGACAAGAAATAACTACAGACAGAGAAGTAAATATGCAAAGAGAGATACAAAGGAGAAGATCTCTCGCATGGGCCGCATTTGGGAAGTTATCCAACATATTCAGGAACAAAGATATACCGAACAGTTTGAAGTGCAAACTTTATAACCAGTGTGTCTTACCGGTATTAACATACGGAGCGGAAACGTGGAGCTTCACAAAGGGAATAATTATGAAAATCAGGAAAACTCAAACAGCTCACGAAAGGATAATATTAAACGTGAAGTTAAAAGACAGAAAAACCATTACTTGGATCAGGGAGCGCACAAAATTGGCCGACGCGGTGGAACAAATTTCAAAATTAAAATGGACATGGGCTGGACACGTGGCGCGTAGACATGATGGCAGGTAGACAAAACATATCCTTCAATGGTGTCCATTGGATTCGAAAAGGCAAAGGGGCAGACCAACAACACGGCGGCGAGACGACATTGCCAAACATGCAGGAATCAATTGGATCCGAGTGGCACAGAGCCGAAGTCGTTGGAAACGTCTGGGACATGCCTACACCCAGCAGTGGGTCGATATGGGCATAACGTGATAACGTGAACGTGATATATATATATATATATATATATATATATATATATATAAAATTCAGTTGGAATTAATTTTATTTGATATTTTACAAGTTCAGATAAGTTTAAACTTTATGGGGATATGGATTTTAACCATCGCAAAAATTCTCTAATGATACACTATTTTATAATTAAACCTGTAATTAGCGTAGGTATTTTATAATTTTAAATATTTCATTGACAACTTCATTCTTAGAAGGGCATTATTAAACGATTACGACAACCAATACCCCAAAGAATGTATCACCTGTGTTGAAAATTTTTCCTATAATACTACTGTATACATTTCATATTCTGTCCGTCCATTTTATTTTAAGTATTCTACGATGTTTTCGAAACCTTCTAACTTCTCTAATATCTTCGTTGATATCTAGCGTTTTACACCATATTACGTAACATTTTATTGATCTTAATTTTAATTCTATACTCTTACTACACAATCTTACTTTTAACTTAAAAAATGTCTTTCGTGCTTTTTCCATTCGTATTTTTATTTTCTTGCTCATATCCTATTGTTCATTTATATTACTACCTAACTGGACACTTCCAATTTTTTCGATTATTTCACCATAAGCTGTCATTCTTAAACTTAAACTTCTATTTTCTTCTATTTATTACCGTGTATTTTGTTTTAGATGCGTTTAGCTCGATCTGTACTGTTCACGTACTGCGGTGAACACATCTATGAACTGCTGTAGTTCTTTTAGTTTATTTGATTTTAAAATGGCATCGTCTGCATATCTGATATTATTTATTATTTTTCCATTTGCTTAAATACCACTGTTAAATTTATTTTGTGCTTCTTGAAAAAATATTTTGTGAATATATATTAAATAACGTTTACAACCTTGACACCTTTACATATTACATCTACTGCATTTTGGTGTTAAATTTTAATATTTGCTTTTTGATTCCAGTATAGATTTGTTATAATTCGTAGATATTTATCATCAATACCTGTTTTACTTAGAATATTCATTAATTTATCCACATTATCAAACGTTTTTTCAAAATCAATAAGATGTAACCATCAGACGTGCACGATTGACTAGCATCCTGACACACTAAATAGAACATCTCAAGTGCCTAAATTTTTCCTAAATCCAAACTGAATATCGTGCAGTTGTATTTATATTTTCTTGTGTATTCTTCGGTATATAATGTTGAAAAATTTTTTTAATAAGTAGCTCATCAAGCTGATACTTCGATAATCGTCACACTTTTTTATCGTTTCAATATCGAATGAATTATTTTTTCTAAAGGTTGCATGTGCTAGATACCACAACATAATAGACTAAATAAGTATTGTTAATGTTTCTAATGATGATGTTTTTAATACATTTCACCTAATTAAAATATATATATTTTATATATGTGTACATAATTCTGTACTATAAAGTGCATATACTACTTAAAATATTTTAATGTTGCAGAATTTTATGTTTTACATTACAGTATGATTATTTTTTTTTATAATGTTTTAACGTAAACACTATTTTATTTTTGTTTAACTTAATTTCACAATTATTTCATTGCAGCGTACATTGTACATATAATCCTTCGGTTTAGATTATATCATGATAATGATTTGATGTATTTAAGAATTATTAACTGTTTATTTATATGGAAAAATGATAAATACCTTCTTACTAATGTATCATCTTTAGTCACTTTATGATCAAGATAAACCCTACTTCCAGGTTTGTTTTATTTATTATTACAAGTTACTCTTGTTTATGAAAAATTAATAAGATTTTGTTTATTTAAATAAAAATCAGCAAATGCAATTAATAATGAAAATTTGCGTCATATAGAAAAAAATAATATCAACTGCATAACAAGCAACGAGAAGTCTGTTTGTTGTATATATAAATAATGAGAACAGAACTTTGATATTTAAAACGACTATGTTAGAAATTAAATAATCATTGACAATATTAATATAAAATTAAACTATTGAAATATATATTAAATATTAAAAACTCCACTATGAACTGAATTTTATTATTTTATAATGTAGCAAGAGCTGAATACATATGTTTGACTTTTCACCTGGGTATATATAGAAAACATGTATGCACTTTCATATTATGTTTACGAACCTGTGTGTTGAGAAATAACTATCTCTTGAGGGATAATATTCAAAATATTTAATTAAAAATATAGTTTAATGAAATATACCCCTGGTTATTGATGAATCGTTGGCGTCTGCTGGGTTGCCGTTTTTATTTGCTAATGAATGTTTTGAATTTCAACATCTTTCATTTCACCCGTATTTAGAACACACACAAGTACACTCACAGTGTATCGTAATGGTAGTATAAGCTTTATAAAGAACAGGAAGGAAGCAAGTAGTTTGCATGTTGGGTGATTAACTTTATTTGTATAAAAACCCTTTGCCGTTCAATATATATATATATATATATATATAAAGAATGAAAAAGAGAGAGTGAGAGAGAATTATTCTTTTGGAGTGCACAAGATAAAACTGTTTTCCCTATTATATAAAAGTTTATTTGGGAAATTATTCCCTTGCAAAGGTATATATTCTAATGTGTTTTTGGTGTGACCGATTCTCATTATAATATATTTGTATGTGGATAAGGTATGTGTGTGTCCACTATTTTTAATTCATTTTCCCATTATTAGCATTGAATAATGTGTTATGAGCAGTTTTATATTATATTTATGCATAATTTTTTTCTAACAGTTTCTTACTCATTTCTTCCCTTCTAAGACATAATACCTGTATTAAATCATATATATATATATATAACGAAATCTTTATACGTAAATGTCATTTCTTTTATTTAATTAAAAAATGACTCTGATGAGTTAACTATTTATTTCATATACTTTTGTCAAAACATATGTGAATGGTCATGGAATAAAATTGTAGAATTTTTCTGTTCTGTCCAAAGTGTATAGAAACATACGATACCTTTAGAGAATTAACTAATTGGTGACTAATATACAAGGTATATTTGAAAATATTAATAGTTAGAAAAATTATTTATTTGGAACATTAAAAAAAAAAGGAAATTCTTATTAATTTCGTATAATTTTTGCCAAACATTCACTAGAATATGTGTTTCCCAAACTATGAAGTACATCATATAACCTTATGGACGCTTTTAGTGTTCTAATTGACCTCGCTTTCAGTCATTCCATAAAATTATGAACTTCCTTTAGGTTAAATGCATATTAAAACTGTGTATCCTCTTAATTCAAATTGACACTGTATGCTCAATAATGGTATTAATCTTATGGTTGTGTCTTGAAAAATTAAACGCTATTAAGTATAATTATTGTGCAAAAGTATTACGAAGCAAACCTTATTTTTACACGAAATCAATTAGTCATTCTGATATGTACAAAATTTATTTTTAAATTGCAAGTTGCAATTTCACATTCATCCAAATTGGAATATCGAAAAAAGTTTTTCAAAATATTTTTATGGAATTTTACAAGACGAAATTTGATTAGACCTTAAAGACTAAAGTTAACATGTAATTAATTAAAAAAATATAATAAATTCATATATGCTACAAATTTTCTTGTTCTATTTTTGCCGGAATATATTTAAAGTAAATTCAAAAAATATTTAGAATTTCAAATTTTTTCACATGTTAAGTTATGACAAGGATTAACGTTAAGAATTCGGTATATGTATAAAAATTGGTGCTTTCAACAGAACCTAACTTAATTTTAATATATCTAGTATCAGCACCACCAGATTAATTGAAAATTCAAACTAAAAACTACATATATAAATTATAAACTAAACAAAATATAACACCATTAATCACTAACAGTTTTTTATTGCGAATCTTAGTGTAATATTTATTTGCGCGTGCTTGAAATAATTGTCGAAAAGCTTCGCAATAAAAAACTTTTAGTGATTATTGGTGTTATATTTTGTTTGGTTTATAATTAATAAAATCACTACTCTCCAATATATTCAACATTTATATATATAAATATAAAGTCTTAACAGAATATAATTCAAGTGTGTCTATTGTTGAGTGTATAAGCCCTGTAGAAAAAATTTTATTACTATAACTAACTAGCATTTACTAGTTAGTCTCCCATCGTTAAATTATAAATATCTATATAAAAATGTTTTGTTTTTTTTTTAACAGGCTGTCATGTAGTATTATTCCTACTAAATAAGTATAAAAGTTAACAACAAGTACATTTAAATGCTACAAGTGTATCTTAATGAATAAGTAAAAATGAGTTTGGAGGAAATACTGTATTGGATAAGTCCTCGTTTGAATAGCAATATTCATATACATAAGATATTATGACTATTAACAAGAAATTTGTTGGCGTCAATGTTGTCATATTGATGACGTCTCTTCTCATGTGTGTTTATGAGTTCAGTAGTGACATCCTTAATCAACATAATACAGAATGATTTGTGTGAATATAATCATTGCATTAGTAGCAGTAAGTATTGATAATTAACTACAAGATGATATTTTATCTTCTTTGAATTATATTCCAATTGAATTTGGGTAATTCCGGTTGATTTAACATCTATGCATTTAAGTGTACAACTGCTTAATTCAATCGATATGCCATTGCATGCTCTGTGTAGCCTAAACCTCATTATCATTAATGACAAGGGTGACAGTGTAATCTGCAAACATTACTATTATACTTGTGAGTACATCTCTCATATTTTTTTTTTTTTTTTTTGACCTGTACCATAGGTCGCTTTGGCCATTTATAGGATGATTTTCTTGTTTTAAACTATTAAAGTTGGGTTATTATATTTATATTTCTACACTATTCTGGGCTATGAACTTATATATGATTTTGACTGGTTCTGCATTGTTTAGGTCACTTACTATTGATTCTACATTTAGAGGAAGTGTGTATTTGTATTTTAATAGTTCCCGTATCATATTATTTCGATTTAGTTTGTATTTCTCGCATTTCCATATGATATGATTGATATCCTCTTCCTCTTGACATTTATCGCATAAACTATTTTGGATTATGTGTATTCGGGTTAGATGTGCCGGTGTTTTATTATGTCCTATTCTTAATCGGATAATTGTTGTTAAAAAGTGTTTACTATATTGTAATGAGTTATTTCAAAACCATGGGGTTTTGGGTATTTTTATCTGAATTTCTCATATAAAAGAAATATAAAAGAGGTGTAGACATTTGCTTGCGGAACTCCTGCATGTATAGCATAAAATCTTAACATGGTTTTTTCATAAGTCACTTTGAATCTTTCTGGTAAACATTGTCAAATGTTTAGAAAAATAATAGAATAATATTTCTTTTATTCCAACATCTAATAGAAGATTATTACAACCTTGCGGACTTGAATAATTGTGACATGTTTTCTTATAAAACAAAACTGGTGATGTGATAAATTGTCTCCAATAAGCGGCAGTAAGTGTTTTAAACATAAACGCCTCAAAGAACTTTAATAATGATGTAATAGAGAGATCTGTCGATATGACCTGGTTTCCTCAGCTGGTTTATCTCACTACTTGAATTTAATTTTTGCTGCTATCTTAGAGGCAGCAGGTACTATATGCTTTAACCGTAGACATGCGTTTATAATGTATGTTAAACGAAATCATTTTGTTTCATATTATATTCTTTATAGTATAAGAGGTGTCAGTTTCGGTTACTTTTATTGGCGTCACATTACGTGTGGTGGAATTATTTTCTTCTATAATAGATTGCCGTTGTGCAGTGTACACAGTCAGTGAATATGTGCAAGATAATAGGAGAAAGTGATGTATACCCATTTATAATCAGTGGATCATGTATGCAGTTATTTAAATAATGACTACAGTTGCTGAAATAAACAAGTAACATGCAATACTGTATGTGCATATGCGTGTATTTGAAGGTACACATGCATATACAATGAGACAATACAGCAGAAATAATTTCTCCAATATTAAGAAATACACTGCTTACGATATAATATAGTATTCAATAACGGAAATTACGCGTGGAGGGTAAAATTAAAATATGCTGTAAAAGTTAAATATGTATATGGATAATATCAACGCTATAATGTAAAACCATCTCAAATTAATATATATATATCAATATTAATTACTTACTTGCAATTTGTTGCTTGTCTAATTCTTCCTAAAATTAAAAACGGAAATATTAAAATAAAATAATTATACGCATTATTTATATTTATGCGATTCGATATAAGTAGATAAATCGAATTAAATTATCCCCCTCGTAAAATTCTTATAAATTTTTCGCGATTTGATAGCTTATACAACTTGTAAATAAATTAAATTTCTGAACAAGCTATTAGCTCAATAAAAAACATATTACGTAACAAGATGATGTTACAAGAGTTTAGTATGAATAGAGTGAAAGTGTGTGTATGAATAGGGTGAAACTGTGTGTATATGTAACTTTATATGTATATGCATATATAGAATATAACTTCAGAATACTTGTATGGTTAGGTGAGATAAACGAGTGAGGCAAGTGGGATGGGTGATGCATATATATATATATATATATATATATATATATATATATATATATGTGTGTGTATAAATGTAGTATAACTTAGGCATTTATAATGCGAGAAAATCAAATCAATGAATAAGTTATCAGCTTGACGAATAATTGTGCTGTTAAGGAACTTGTTGAAAATGCAAATGTACACGTAATATTTTTATATGTTCATAAGTAAATTAAGATATTTTTTAAAAATAGTAATATTAGTAAAAGGTAACGGTAGTTTAATTATTATTAGAAATATTTAAATATTTTATGTTAATAATGTCAAATTATTTTCTTTATCATTTTTTTATTCATAACGTATTTTTATTTGTTTAAAATAAATTTTTGTTATAAAAACGATTTCTAAAAAAGACTTACTAAAGCTCCCATTTTCTGTAGATTCTGGTTGTAAGTGCCGATGAGACGATTCGAGTTTGACGTTACGTTATGCGAACACGTACAAAAAGTTGTTCAACGACGATAACATTCAGAAAAATTTTATAGACCAGACGTTTAAGTAATGATATTAATAATTATCTATAGAAGTTGGCGGGGGCGTCTCCTAAATTAGCTCGAGTATTAGCGAATAAAATTATTCCCGGGGCTTTAGCACGTTCGTTTAACTAAGTCATTAAGTTATTGTTTTTCGACGTTCCAAGTTTTTTAGTTTTGTTTGTTTTTCCTGTTGTGTCCTTTTCATCGGCACGTCGGTCTGTGTTATTATTATTATTATTATTATTATGGTTATTTTGATACAATAAATACCTAAGTCTACTATTTTCGTACATTATTTCGTAGTCTGGCCAATGGCGCGACAATAGTTGTAAACATAATTTTTATCTATTTTATTAATTATTATTCTGAAGTAAACAAATCATAATTTTTAATCATAATTTTTTATGCATATTTAGGATCGGATACAAAAAATTACGATATCGAATATTTTCTTTCAGTGACCTAACAATTAACGTTATATATATATATATATATATATATATATATATATATATATATATATATATATATATATAATTTGATTCAGTTCATCACGAGGGTTTGTATCAGGCTCTAGAAAAACAAAATATACGATCCAAATATATAATAATTATAAAAACTATATACGATAATGGATATGGAAAGATTATTCTGGATAAAGAAGGTGAAAATTTTCCCTTAAGAAGAGGTGTACGTCAAGGAGATCCACTGGCACCAATTCTATTTAATGCTGTGCTAGAGGAGATATTCGGAAATTTGAGTTGGGAAAAAAAGGGTGTAAAAATTAACGGAACCTTTATATCGAATCTACGATTTGCAGATGATGTAACTTTAATCTCAGCTTCTGCAAACCAATTAAAAAGCATGTTAACCGAACTAGAAGCTAATTCAAAAATAAAAGGTCTCGAAATAAACGTTGAAAAAACGAGTTTAATTACAAACGGAGATAAAATAGAAATTAAAATTAACGGAAAGGCGTTACAATGGGCAGACGATGTTATATATCTAGGACAATTAATCACAGATTTTGAATTATCAGCTTGGGCGGCAGGATAATATATTTATATCTGAATATTTTTTTATTTATCTTATTTTCAGCGACTGATATAAATATAAATATGTAATTGAAAACATAATTGATACAGATAACAATTTACCATCAAACATTACTTCGATAATATCTTGTCCAACGGAGCAGATAAGTACTCGTCCGTATAAATGCATCAAGATCAACAAAATAATAATGTTGGGCAGAAAAACTAAGAGCAGACAATGGTGAGATGAACAAGCCTGGACTAATTATATATATATATATATATATATATATATATATATATATGTATGTATGTATATACATATGTATGCATACACCTCAGTGTGTATCTAACTTTTATCTGGATAGGTGAAAGTGAAAAATTTTATAGTCTCATCCGATTTTTATGTCAGCGTGTCCCTTTAATCTGAAGTGTATTAAGAATGCACGACTGTGTTAAATGTATGTAAATTATTTATGATTTGAAGGATTCAGAGTTCAGACAGGAATAGTAATTTGATTATTTTACATAATTTTTAGACAACGGATATGTTTACTACATTATCGATCGATATATTTTCAAAACAAAGTATGTGTATACTTTAGTATTGAAGTTTGATATTTTTCGGTGTACATTGTGTCCGTTGTATAATGGTTACGAAATGGAAACTTTGTACATCCTGTCGCATCAAGTGTTCGGATTGGATGTTAGCCTAATCACGTGTTCAAGTATTTAACAACCGGCTGGTAACATAACTTTTAATAATACTATTCTTTTTTATTTACGTTCTATAAGTCTCGTTGTCTCGGCAGTTACTATGGCTTTTGATTTGCTATCGATATCGCATTAGTACTTGTGTACCGTAAGGATATTGGGCGAAACTTCGGCTATATATTCGCTATAATATAATAAAAATATAGCTATCATACCCGGCTTTGTGTGTGTATGTGCCTTTTCTATTATATACACGTTTCGGTGGATAAATGGTGGATACGATACATGTTATGTATCTATCTATATTATCACCCTTCTTTTCAGAATATTGTTCTAAATGTTATTTCGTGTCTGGGTTTTGCTTCATATTTTGTTTCGTTAAATTTTTATTGTGCTGGCACATTTTACTAGTATCTCGGTCTGGGTTGTTTTATAGACTTCATTTCGGGACCGTGATCGTCATTATAAAATTTTAACCAGAGGTTAATGTTGACATCTGACGTCTGACGTCTCGGTTAGATAATAACGACATCTAAACGCTAACAAATAAAACGGGAAATAAGGTCGGTTTTTCTTTTTCAGAACGACCTTATTTCAACAACATTTCTTTTTCGGTTTTACCCCACTAGGGAAATTAAAGGCGCCTTTACGTTACGTTTTTACTGTGGACCATTTCTCCGACGCATCGTCGGTGTTTATTACGCTGCGATATTCATCATTCATTTTTTATAAACGTCATTTATTAACCCGTCTATATTCAGCATTTTTTCTCTCCATGAATTTTTCCGCGCTTTTGTGCGGTATACTAAACGTCTACATTCTGTCGAGAGTGCGTGAGTTAGCGTTTAAAGAATGCTAACATATAGTTTAGTACTCGTATCGTTTAATAAATAAATAATTATATATATGTGTGTTTGTGTATGTGCTCTGCAGGGTACGTGTTATTGTAACTATAGTCGCCATATTTCTTGTCGTATATTTCTAGTCCCGCCGACGGAGGAACGAAACAATAACCAGTGATTTCTGTACGTCCACGTTTTGATAGCTTAGCTCATACGGGAGATACAGAGAAGAAACACTAAGAATATTATGAAATAACAGACGAACAAACAACAAAGATTAGGAACGGGAAAATGAAATTATTATTTTTGGAAGTAAAAATTGACTATAATAAGTATGGCTGGATCATGTAGCGGATTATTATGGCGACGGGAAACGACCGCAATAAATTAATAATATAACCGAAAAAGAAGCGCTTAAAATAGATATTTGGGGCATTAGAAAACGCGATTAAGACAGCAAAAAGTAATCACGCTATAGGAGAACACCAAATAGCAACAGATGTGTTTGAGAATACGACGTCAGGATACAAACAGCAGAAGCTAATAATAGGCGGGAAACGTAAGAGTAAAAGACGGAATTTCGATTGGTAGATGGTCGATAACGAGATGAGTGAGGTGCTCATTTTGAGCGGAAACTCGATCGCGCATTAAGATGACTAAACAGTAAGTTGCTAATACGTGGAGGCGATATTGTCAGTGCGGAAAATAAAAGTGGATGCAAAAATAATAATTGATATTGTGTAATGCACATAGCAAAATACACTCCACAGACGTGGATGTTAAATGCGGAAAGCGTCATTCATTTAAACACGTTCGAAATGCGGACGCTCTGACAAATGTGACGGATTTCGTGTAAAGGAAAGAACAATACTATTAATCGCGTTCGTGATGAGACGTATATTTCTGTGATAACGACGCGTCTTGTAGCGATAATATAACTTTGCATTATTATAATCGGGTAAGCGAATATATTGCTTGAATTTATTTCTGTCTAACATTATTTATAAAATTATTTTTAAAATGTCGTCGGGTGGTAAAACTAGAGCTGCTGCTGCGAAGAAAGTGATCAAAACACGTGATTCTCCAGTATCAATATCACATTCTTTCGAGGATGCCATTGCAGGAGCTGCTTACGCGGTTGACAGTAACTTGCAACAATCGTTAGTAAAGAGTATTACAGAGGCTGTGAATAAATCGCCGATTAAGTTTTTCGCGGATTATAATAATAAATTAGTTCACATAACGGATACCTTTACTAGCCGCGTAGAGCAACTCGAGCAATATTATAGGCGGAATTCGCTCATGATATTACCTGAATCTGAACGGGAAGATACGGATAAAGCAGTGACGAATATTATGAATGAAAAGCTTGCTATAAATATACCATCAGATGCGATTTGCAGGTCACCGCGGGTTGGAATGCGTAAAAATAATACACCCAGACCGATAATAGTCAAATTTATCGGGTACGGTTATAAACGTTTAATTTATAATGATAAAAGGAAGTTAAAGAGAATGAAAATTATAATTAGGGAGCATTTAACGTGGGAAAGATTAAATATCGTACGCCAGTTAATTAACGGAAGAAAAAACGTTTGGACTGTTGACAGTCGTCTACATTATCGGATAATCGTAGAAGGACGATATCAACGTTAACTGATTACCAATCGGAGTAATCGTTGCGTTATCTAAATCTATCACCGATGGATCCATTTACTGGAATAGATAAGAACTCACTTCCAGTTGTTATATTTATTTTCATTTTATTATTTTATTTAATTATTTTGGTATTACCCAAATGTTAAACTTTCGCTACAGACATTATTGTTATTTATAATGATAATATTTCAGTGTGTTTTTATGAGTATGTGTGAGTGTGTTTGGTACGTTATGCATTGGTGCGCATGTACTTTATTATCATCATTTTTAAGCGTATTTTTGTGTTGTATGTCGATGTATTTAACGTATGTACTTTGTGTCGTTTATTTAGTAGGTTTATTAATACTGATACTAGTTTCATCTCTTTTTATTCTATATGCAGTTCTGCTAGAAATATCCTTAAGAGAATTATTACGTGGATTTTTATTTTTTCGTCGATATATATTCGAATGTTTGTTACGTTTACAAATTAGCATATTTCGGTGGTGTTTTAATTAATGCAAGATGGATTTCATTGACTGTTTTACTTCTTTTCCGTTTTTTACATGTAATAGGTTAGAGGTTTCAAGTTCCTTATTTAAACTCGTCTATTCTTATTTATTGAAGTTCTTATTTATTCGATCATTTATCGCCAAACTTTCTAACTATTACTATAATGGGACTTAAAGTGTATTACCAAAATATTCCGGGATTAAATACTAAGTTAACAGAACTTCATTTAGGAATGTGTAGAAGTAACTTTGATATTGTAGGATTCACTGAAACTTGGTTAACTGGAAGTGTTTACAACAATGAATTTTTAAATCAAGGTTATATCGCTTATCGTCGTGATAGAATTGGTAGGCGAGGATCTGGAGTTTTGTTAGCGATTAAGGACACATATGTTGCAGAGGAAATAGCGTTCCCCAATTTCGGGAATATAGTTTCAGTTTGGATTAAGCTTAGGAACGTTAGTCTGCATGTACAAACACTTATCGGTTGCATTTATGTTCCTCCCGGTACATCTTCCTCTTGTTACAGCAGATTTTTTTATGAATGTCATAATTTATTACTGAATATGAAAAATACCATTAATATTATAATCATGGGTGATTTCAACTTATCTATCTCTGGTTTAGGTACTCCGTTTGATTTTCTTGATAAGAATATTAATTCGCTTTCAAATTTCATTGAAATTAATAATCTGAGCTTGGTAAATAATGTTCTTAATTCGCAGAGAAAAACTTTGGATTCAATCATTACTACTTCTGTTTTGAGTGTCGATGTAGAGAGTTCGCCTGATCCGCTCCTTCCTGAGGATAAGTATCATCCTGCTCTAGATATCACTGTTCGCTGCGGTTCTTTATATAGAGTGGATTTTAATACAAGTATGGCACCTTACAACTTTAGGAAAGCAAACCCTTTGATTTTAAAACAAAAAATTTCCCTGATTGATTGGGAACAACTTTATAATATCAGAAGTGTGGATGACGCAACTAGTTATTTTTATAGTCTAATATACAATGAACTCCAGAAGCATCTTACAAAGAAATCATCTAGAAAATCTACATACCCGCCTTGGTTTACCCCAGAAATTGTTCGTAAATTAAAAACTAATTTTAGGAAATCTTATCGTAGAACTCGCGAGGAAACTGATTATGTTAAATTTAGAAAAAGTTAATAAGGAATACTTTTGATGATTATGTTCTTAAGATTGAGGCTGGTATTCAAAGAAACACTAACAATTTTTGGGCTTTTGTTAAATATAAACGTAATAACCGGCTACGTCCTTAGTAAAATATAGAAACATAGATCATTGTTCTAGTAAGAATATTTCAGATGCTTTTGCGGAGTATTTTTCATCTATACATGCGACTGACAGCTTTATGCCACTTAAAGCGTCTTTAATTACAGATGGAAGACACCTAAATCTTGCTCCAATCACCGTAAATGATTATAGAAAATCTATTAAGATTCTGAAACTCAAGTTGAGTGTTGGCCCTGATGAATTACCAGCAATATTGTTTAAACTATGTTCGGTAGAGTTTGAAAAGACACTTATCTACTTGTTTAATCTTATTATTGGAACAGGGAAATGGCCTGTGTTGTTAAAAACAGCTAAGGTTGTTCCAATTTTAAAATGTGGAGATCGTTGTGCAACTGAAAACTATCGTCCTATCTCCCTACTTTGTGTACCCAGCAAAATATTGGAGTCTATTTTATATGAGAGGTTATATAATTTTTTTTTGCCTAGAGTTGTTCCTGAGCAGCATGGTTTCTTAAGGTCTAGATCTACTACAACTAATCTTGTTACATATACAGAATTAATTACAGGCTGTTTGGAGCAGCGTCTTCAAGTTGACTGCATTTATATGGACTTTAGTAAGGCTTTTGACAAAGTCAGCTATACTTCTGGTTAAGCTGCATAATTACGGATTTTCTGACGATTATATATACAGTTATTTCGATCATATTTAACTTCGTGTGTGTGCTATGTATTATTTAACGGATACCAGTCCAAGCGATATACTCCTACTTCCAGCGTACCACAGGGGTCTAATTTGGGTCCACTATTATTTAATATTTTCATACATGATATAGGAATTAACTTACGTTCAAAATTTCTATTATTTGCTGATGGTTAAAAATTTTTAGATCAATTAAAACTGTTACTGATTGTGAATTGTTGCAAGATGATTTGTGTAGTTTAGCAACATGGAGCGACAATAATTACTTACCTTTTAATTATAAGAAATGTGTTTATATTCGATTTTGTCGTACAAAAAATAAATGTTTCTTTGATTACTCTATGAGTAATATTCCAGTTTATAATGTAACCTGTGTTCGGGATTTGGGGGTTTATATTGACAACGAGCTGAAATTTGCAACTCATATTGCTAATGTTACCAAAAATGTATACAGAACTATGGGTTTCATCATTAGAAATTCATGCGTATTTCGTGATCCTAGGAGTCTGCTGTTACTATTCAACACTCTTGTAAGATCGCAATTAGAATACGTATCTGTGGTTTGGGATCCTTTCTACACTAAATATATTCATATGGTGGAAAAAGTTTAATCTCAGTTTTTGAGTTATATCTATTACCGTCAAACTAGTGTCTATCCTGCACTTCTGATTTATACTATTTTATGTGATTTCCTAAATATTAAACCCTCGAGTGCTGGAGATAAGTAAGCTGAGGTTTTTGCACGATCTTTGTAACGCTCGCATAGATGACAATTATTTATTATCTAAAATCTTATTTATGGTCTCCAGTGTTAGTAGTTAGGTCACATCCTATTTTCGATGAATCTCATGCTCGTACAAATCTAGGTTATAATTCATCACTTCTATCCACCTCGCGTCTATACAATAACGTACTAAAAATTCATCCACAGTTAGATATTCATTTCGATAGTAAATTTTTGTATATAATCTTATTTCAGTTATTAATTTTCAGTATATTTGTTTTATTTCGATCATATGTACGTGTCCCGATGGTTTGTTTACATGAGAGTATGGGTGTATGATTGGTATTTCATTTCTGTTTTTTATTATGTTCAGATGTGTGCTTGGATATAGGTATTGTATTTCATTAGAAACATGTATCATTTTTCGGTTGGTATTAGAAATTTATTTATTCATTCTTAGTATTATTTATATTAATTAGCGTGTAGTGTGAGTGTGGTTTAGTTTTATTTTTATTCATAATTTTACTTTATAATTAGTCTGTAAGTGCATACACTGTAATTGGCGCTTTGCTGTTGTGTACGCCGTAATGTTTTTGTAAATAAATAAATAAGATATAATGAAGAACTTGACGAATGGAGGACACATGGTCCCCGCGGATAATATTCGCAGGATTTAAAGAAAATATATAGCGCGCAAAATTACAGAAGAATGATTATTCACACTCGCTGTACAAGATTAATAACGTTTGAAATGATGACGACTTGACTTGAATAAAAGTTTGTTAAAGATATAATTAATACCGCAACGAACAGGGGAATATAGAATCCAATACTCGGTCGAATTGTTGTTTATAATGACGCAGTTTTTTCGAACAAGGAACCATACTTGTTTACTATTGTCCTAAAGTTTGTGTGATGATTTCAGTTAAGGCGCTTGTGCTTAAGAACACTCCCGAAATTTTTATTTCAAAATAACTATTTTTTTTTGTTATGGTAGTTCATCATAATATTTTCCTCAACAAGATGTACCTGTGTCCTGTATGTATCCTTGTTTACGTGTTTTTTTTTTTTTAATACTTTTAGGTCGTTTCATCTCCTTATATTTCGCATTAAACTAATTCTCGTTAAAATAAATTTCATTTGTGAGTTGCATACAACGAGAATTACAAAATGGCTCAATTGTTTTCGTGCGAATAATTCAGATATTTTTCACCTTTCTCAACAGCTTGTCCTGGTATCCGTTCATTACACATTGTCTTCATATAGAATGTGTATTCTTTCTCTTTAAAAAATCTTCATTCTTGAAACCTTGTTATTGTATTATTCGAGCAATGTTCTCCGATTTCAGGTCTGATATTATCATGTCGTTCTGCATATTGAACCGGTTGAGTATTAACGTATTTTTTTTTTTTTACCTTTTCTATGGTTTTACGATATACAAGCCTGTAGCCGCGTCATCGGTGATATAAGTTACCGTAATTGAAAAATAATCCGCTAATGCCGTATCTTACCAGCTATTGTAAACAGACTAAACTTAATTTTGCTTTCCACATCAGAAACCTATCTTTAATCCTCGTTTAATTCGTTCGGAAACCTGCACTATTGCCTAAATGTAATTACTTCTCTGTTCGATAATCTCGTCAAATAATTTCTATAGTTGTTTCGAATTCTGTCGCATTTTATCGTATACGATAATCCGTCGTCTATATGTTAATCTAGTATTTCAAAATATAAAAATAGACAGCTTCTCAAAATAACAAGGCAGACGAACAAATATCTGGCTTAATTGATGATTTTATAATAAATAAAAAGATGGAAATTTAACGGAGTGTATAAAAAAATAACTATTTTCTAAAATTAATTCATTGCTTTTTCGTTTAATTTAATTATCCTAATAACGTACGTTCAACGGATATAATAAGACTAATATATTATGGATTTTAAAAAATAATAATTTTTAAAAATGTATTAACACGCGAGGGAACAAAATTAAAACTTTATAATTCAAATTAGTGATGTTACGTAAAAACTAACATCATCTTAATCATTAATATTCTCGCATAATATCTTTATTGTGGTATTGTTCGTTGACTTTACGTTATATTTACATGCCAGCATTCAAGATACGAATTATATACACGTACAACGCAGGTACGCGCGGATATGATATAATGCTGAATAATGTGCCACTGCCTTCTCCTTGATAATTATATGATGATGAGAACTTTATAATGTTTCATGTCACTATCTATGATGGAACCTCTCCACCACAGGTTGACAGTTGAGCTCTCTGGTAACTATGTCATCGCGTAATTAACGGTACCACACACAACCAAATATATCTACGGACACACATAGTATACATTTGCGAGTTTATGTTATATCTACATTGTACTCGCCCATACGGATAAATATACATGTGTACACGCGCCCATATATATATATATATATATATATATATATATATATATATATATATATATATATATATATATATGTATAATTTTATAAAAACAAATATATATATATGTATATATGTATGTGTAAATACATCCACCGACGTAGGTTGGATGCAAACGATTACTTATTGACTATTACAACGTTAATACAAAACAACTGTGAAGGGAATAAGCTGAAATAATAAAAGGAGAATTATGGGCAGTATTCAATCTATTATACGACTCAGAAATTGATTAATTATATATTAATATTGTTAGGAAAATATATGAATGTGGATCGGTGAAAGGTAAGGGAATAAGCTGAAATAATAAAAGGAGAATTATGGGCAGTATTCAATCTATTATACGACTCAGAAATTGATTAACTATATATTAATATTGTTAGGAAAATATATGAATGTGGATCGGTGAAAGGTAAAATTATGGGAAAGTACAGGAGTTATATTGTCGAAAAAGACGAGGTGATACTATATCACTGAAACTATTTATTGCGCCCCTGGAAGGTGTCTTTACAACATTAAACCAGGGTTTAATGGGTATGGAAATACGTGGAGGCATCCTAAGTCACGTTTCGCCGATGGTTTAATTTAAAAGCAGTTTTAAACATGTGCAAACATTCTAGTCGATTTTCCAATCGATGTTATATATTCGGAGGGATTTTAATAATAATAAATAAATAAAACGAAATCCACAACGATATCGTCGCGACAGTAAACTTGGAATTAATTTTAAAATCCTGTTTTGGGAAATAATTGAAAATCTTTAACAACTTACTTAACGTAGTTTTTTTTCTTTTCATCTCTGAAAATATAAAATTTCAAATAAAGAAGCTTTACAGCTGCGATAGACAGGCGTTGAGCTTCTAGAAGAAGTGCGAAAATTAAAATGTCGGAGCTGTCGAGAAAAACAATTTTTTGCCTTTTAGAATTTTCGTAATTTAATCCGGATTAACATTTTCACAATAACTCCAATCCTCCTGCGCCAAGTGAGGAAGACGTCATCGAAAACTTGTTCGTGTCTTAAAAACGCGCTAGGACGATAATAATTATAATCGCAATAATGACGATAAGAGTAATAATCGTAACCGCGTTAATAATAACAATAATAATGATTAATAATAATAGTAATGATAACGGTGTGGGTGAAAAATAACGAACAAAGAAATAATCCGTTTTTTTTTTCAGGGGGACATCCTCCTTTTTCTTTCTTCGTCTGTCGCGTCTTTGCCTTCCTTCTGTTTCCGTTTGTTATATATCTTTTGCTTTTTATCTAAGGAAGGAACCATCTCATTTCTGTTTTGATTTGCAAGTCAGCCTACGTCCAGGTTGAAATTTCGCACGTTTTCGTTATATTTTTCGAATTGTTGTCTGCAAATTAATCAGAAAGCTTTTTTTTTTTCATTAATTTTAATCGAAATTCTTTCCGAGAAAAACAAGTTACCTTCGGTTTTGATTTTTTTTTTCATTTATTTTGATTTTGTTTTTCCTTTATTTCTTCACTTCTGTCGGTTATTTGAAATATTTGAAAATTCGTTCATTCCTTCGTTATCATTATTATTACTGTTATTCATCAGAATTTGATCATCGTTGTAATAATCGTGTAGAGAATGGAAAATAATATACTTGCAACGTTTTACTACTTTTTTACTGTTTTTTTTTTTCTTTAATACATTACTTAGATATTTTCACAGTTAAATTTCTCATCAGTTTTTCTAACGACCGGAAAAAAATATTTCTCTGTGATAATAATCAGATACACCGTATAATCAAAAGATAGTACACTAACAATTACCCTAAAACCGAATTTTAATAAAACCTGCGAAACGTAAACTAAATGTTAAATGGCAAATAACACTAAGGTACTTCATTGCTAAGATAATGAATGAAAAAAAACAATCTGTACAAACGGGGCACAGATTCAAACGTATTAAGGATATCAGCAGTGGCTCTACTCTGCACGTTAATATGGTAGCGCAGTGTGATCGAATTCGGTACATGCGGGAAGGATAGGTGTTAACGACATCGATTGAATAATTACACGGTGCTCGAAGTCGATATAAAATAGAAATATTATGCTACGAGATTTGAAATATGTACATTACAATATCGAAAGACGGAAACATTTATTATTGTAACCGTGTAAATATAATTATCATCGGTGCTACCTATTGAATAAGGAACGATTTTTTACTTATTATATCTAATACGGGGCTACCTTTTTCTACCCGAAAGATGCTGCTATGAAAATAATCGTGTATATCGATGCGCTCGTAATGAACACCGATCGATAAAATAAAAATATTACAGCGCGTAGCATTACCGGACATAAGGCGGGAAGTGATGCCTATGAAAATAAAACTAAACAAGATGTTAGACATACATAGGCCATCTAAGGAGCACGTGAAATAATTTATGCACGATTCATCTCTCTCCAGCCAATACCATCCTCTGCCGATGTTCTCTTTCATCCGTCCATATATTTTTTTTCTTCTGTTTTTCTTTGAAACTTTCGAAATTTTCGATTTTCTTTCTAAATAGTTCTCTACTCTGGATTTCTTCTTCTTCTATCTTTATTTCATCTAAGTCCTTTTTATACAAACCAGCTGATTTTTATTCGCATACCGGCTCTCTGGTGCCGGCAATTTCCATCACAGACCTGATATCTCTTGCCAACATGGATATATCCTACGAGTGGTCATCGTGGCTAGTTAGTTCTTTCACCCGCTAGATATTATCTGGCCACATCACCTACTCCCTGGTACTTTAATTTGTCCAACATACACCTCAACTTCAGAAAATTTATTACAACCATCACCCGTTTACGTTCTGGACACAATCGGCTTCCGGCTCACATGTTTCGTATTAGGATTTCCAGTTCCCCATATTGTCCCCATCCAGCCGATTCACAAATTATCGCCGATGAAAACCACATCCTTTTCAATTGCAGTTTTTCACACACCTGATCAACTCGCACTCCTGAATTCCTTAATATCCATCGGTTATCGTCCTCCTTTCTCTATCACTTCCTTAATTTTTTCTAATGACTTCCGTGTTTTCCTCCTTCTTTACAAATTCCTAACCAATTGTAACATCAATATATAATAACTATTTATCAACACGTTAGTGGGTTGTGATTGCTCCTCAGCAGTGCCTCCCTAAAAAAAAAAACTCCCCAGCAACTCTTATAGTCGGTTCGCTAGTTATCTGGCCAATAAATACTGGCCATGTATTGTATGTTCGAACAATTTCTTTTTTCACTCCTTCTCCCGCTATATTTCTTATCCTGCAGTTCCAAATTATATGTTCGATGGATCCTTCCTCTTTTGTGCATCCACATAAATCTGAATTTATTATTTTAATTTGTTTTAGTTTATTTTTGGAGTTAAATTATGTTCCGTAATCTTGTCATTGTTTTCATGTAATCTCTCTATGCATGTTATTCGAAAACCAGGCATCTTTACGTATTTCCTTTTGCATACTGTAATAATATTTTCCACAGTTTGTACTAAGATTTCTCTACCTATGATCCCAGTCTATTTAATTTTGAGCTTTTAATTTACTTCTAAATTCCTTCCATGGATATTTTATAATAATTTGCCGCTGATTTGCTGGTATATTCTTTGTAAGTCGGTTCACAATGCATGTTCGCATGGTTATTTTTCAAATAAAGTATTAGTTTACGTATAAAATTTTCGTTAACGGTCAACTTAAAATAACGGCGTGTGTGTGTGTTTTTTTTTAGGCAAGCTCAGTTCCTTCGAGAATTTATACAAGGGTTAAAAAAAGTTGTTAACTCTTGGAAAGCAGATAAGTTTGTTAAGGTCGGGAAACTGATTATTTTCAGAGCAGATTTTTGGATGACAGTAGGTTTTTTATTGTGTTCTAGAAGTTGGTCGACCTAGTTGCTATATCGTGTATAACTTTTATTTATATAGTAACGGTCAGCGTCGCATTTATTTTAATGTAACGAAGATGCGAAAAGAAAAATTTTATAGTTCGCGTATATATATATATATGAACATCTGAAATAGGATTATATATATATATATATATATATATATATATATATATATGAATGAATGAAGATAGTTTGCTTACTTGTTTGTCGGACTCACATATATAGCATAGCGAGTTTTTCTTTAACGAAAACCGTCGACTTTATTTGTCACGAAATATACAAGGATTGTACATGTTTCACTATAAGCGTCTGTCGAGGTTCCATAAAGTTTGCAGACGTTTTGGCGATATATGTATATATGTATAGTACATGGGGTTATAGTAAAGAGAAACGAGTTTCAAATGAAGTCTCCAAATGTATCTCTAACCCATCTGACATATTTTCTATTTTATTTACGTTACATGATCCTTTTTGCTTTTTATTCGTCGCCGAAGCGTGAACGATGTCCTCGCAGAATGTCTTGTATTTTCCACCTGTCCGGAGTTATTTATTTTACTTTATTCGTTTCTGCGATATGCGATCGAAGAATTCTTTCTAAATTTTTACGACGATGTTTTAGTTATATCCAAGCGCTGAAAATGCGGTAGAAAAGAAAAATATATCAGCCGTACAGCCAAATATCAGCGTCGTATTTAATCAAATCCGACGAATCCGCTAAATCTTTCTACATTTTTACCCATGCTTCTAGCAGTAGATATTTCTTATATGATAGAGATAGCACCCATTTATGCCGTCTTCCAATTATGTTAGACACGTAACTGATATCGTTTGTTCGGATATAATATATAAACAAAAAAATGCAATTTCACGCTTTAAACTGTATCCCATCTTTTTTCTTTTCGTTATTGTTCGGTACCCAATCATAAATCCGTTTTTCTATTAGTTTCTTTTATTCGATATTTAATTTTAGTAAAATTACTACGATCGATTTTTTTCTAGTTGTTATAGAAAGTGTACGTAAAACTGAAGTGTACAAACCGTGGAATTTAGAAAATTTTATTAGCGGCGCTGTATAATTCGATTCCAAAAGTCTAGATTGGATGTTATGACTTGAATAGGAGAGATTGCTGTCAGTTGATAATTTCGATTGCTTAATGTAAATAGACAGAAGATCGTTTACCGCCTTCTTACATCGTTTACTTTTTGTCGTTAACGTATTGACTCGATATTCGTTTTGTGTCAAGGCGCAAACCAAGACTCGACCAATGAATATGTTCCATTTAGGTAGGTGAACGGATTGAATTACTGTTCTTCGTATAAAATAAACGGAATTAAACAGCGTGCGAGCGGGAATAATATATATATATATATATATATATATATATATATATATATATATATACTAACACCGGCACCAAACCACGTTTTGTTATGGTTGGTGTGTCAACGAAGTAACGGACGGATATGTATTATGTATCCGTTTGGGCATATACCGCACTACCAACACCCGTCTTCAAATCACGTTTTGTACCGTTATGCGCGTCGACTTATACATATAGGTACTATTATTCTTATGTATATCTATATATATATACACGTAAAAAAAACTATGGAATTTAGTTAAAATGTCTATAAGTTTCACCTCTTTCCTGCGCTCAGAGGCACAGATGTTTTTTTTGACGCATTACATAAAATAACGAACGAGATGCGCTTAATAAAGATATCGCATGTTCGTTTTCTTTATGAAAATAAAATCCCCGAAGGCGATCGTGGAGAGTAAAATTTTTTCCTAACAACCCAGTTGGATGACGTTAGACCAGCAGTCCACAAGAATCTAGAACTAGGTTATTACGTTCATAACGCATTCTTATCTTGTAGCCCATATTCGTTTATTATAAATTTTCCGCTCTTCTGGTCTCTCTTGCTAGGTGACTTTCTGGCCAGTTCGATTGTTCGGGTTAGAAACAGTATGCGGGGATGCGCTCAGCTGGACATTTTAATATCGACGGTAACGTCCTAGCGGGAAAATGTCGCTTTATCATCATTCTGGAAATTGTGTCTGATAAAGGTATAAGCGTGCCACCGTCTTTGCTGTTTTTTTTTTTTGGCACACAGTTTGAAATTAGATGAGTCGGCAAACGACGACGTGTACATTAATATTTATAAGGGGTCCTTAGAATAAATCATAGGAAGAAAATTTTACGCAAAACGACCGGCAGACGTTACTGATGTACTTTAACACGCGCACTATCGTCGCCTTAGTTAATACTACGCTGTTCGCCTGTCGACTTCTTTGGTAAAGGTTTTACTCCGTGAACGTTGTATTTATAAAAATTTGCCGGTGGTAAAAGGATACACCCCGAACTATTACCCTGTACTAATGACTTGTCCGGATGCGATTACCACCCTTATCGAGTTAATTTCTTTAAAACGTTACCATTATTATTATTATTATTATTATTATTATTATTATTATTATTATTATTATTATTATTATTATTATTATTATTATTATCATCTTCGGCTAAACGACCTTATCCCTTTTATTTTTATTTAGTTCATCTCAGATGGTTAAAATGGACGACGGACTAAAGCGACGAAAGCCTATTATTTTCAACGGAAATATCGTTTAATACGCAAAATCTGTTCTAGTGGATAAACTAATTTTATATTACCGGTCAATAACTGACGTGGCACCCTTTTTCTCGATACTAATGAAAAGATAAAAGTCAATTACGTTTAATAAAGAATTTTCCCGTTTAAAGAACACAAACATCAAGCGATAACCGACATCTGTTGATGTTTGTACATTTCATCATTATTTTAAATTATCGAAATTATCCTTTTTTTCCCCTTATAAATTTCGAACCTCTGAGAATCTCGTCATAAACCTGATGCGACGATGGAATTTATTATAACAGGGGTGTGCTTACCTAGATTATATTAGAATAGCGGCATCTACTATACTTAAAGTAGTTTATAATCTTTCGGTAGTCTCTCGATGTGAACGTCCAATTCCAATAATTCGGATTTGCTTATAAGATTTTACCTTCTGTACCTGTCCTATCCAGAGATCTTATAGAGTGTTGTTGGACACGTACAATAGCTATCATACTTTGACACTACTCAAGATTCTGTTTAACATATTTATAAGAGCACCCATCCACAATTTTTATCCACTTCTTGAGTTGCAGAGCTATATGTTCCCATTAATCTGCTCGAGTTTGACTTTACTAGCACGGTACATTCACAAACAGTTTAAGGTGTTCGTCATATACATGCTGTGGTACGTTGATGATGCAACGAATCAGATCTGTCTGTAATCATCAATACCCAGTGGTTAACTAATTTATTTTGCTTCTCCAAATATAATATATCTGTAATACGGATCTGCAAATAAAGAGTTTCCTTATTATTTATAATGTTCATAATTTTTTTTTCAATAATTTTTTCGTACTAAATTTTCTTTTTATATAATGTGAAACAGTGGAGTAAACAGAATTTATCGTAATTAAAACATAACTTTAATTTAATTTGGAAAGTAAAATAATTTTGAAAACTTTTTTCTCAGCTAGAAGGAGAATCGAAAGTAGTTCAGATAATGATCTTTTAATAAAATTGTAAATTTGATGTCGATTTATTGTATTATTCTCCAAATAATTATCAGCAAAGCGACTTGCTAATATTAATAATGTACCTACAAATATAAATAGATTTTTAAATTAATTGATTAGGAAATGTGTTAAACCAATGAATGCGTTATGTTCACCTAATATTATGAATTTATCTAATGTAATAATCATGATGAGTGGTAAACATCGAGCCAGTTACATCAGTAGGGAAGATCTGATGATTACAACGATTAATACACGTGTCGTTGTCACGATCTAAATTATACGTGTTTCGCTGTTTCGGTTGGTGTTTACGCGTTCCTTCGTTACCTAGTTTATTTTTCTCGTGTGCGGTGACTGCGGCTTACCGCTGGTGCTAGCTCGTTAGCACTTCTACAAAATGACGTCGCATACGCCTACCAAGATTAGGATGGCTGATAAAACGATGTGTTAAACGATAATTTTCCTTCTACGTCGAGTAAATCATCCGTTCGTCGTAATATTTACGCGACTACTACGGGTATTTCAGATACCTCTTCCAGCGATAATGGAGATGATAATGTAATTGGCATGTTTCCGCCGATCACAATAGTAGAAGTAAGACAAAGCGATTAAAACCGGAATCGGCCGATGTCTACACGCACAATCGGTTCGCGCCGTGCTGTTGCTGCTGCCGATACGAATATCGTGCGTTACGTTTTTAAGTCAATAATTACATCGGAATTTAAGATTCGTAATTATAATAGAAACAAATCTTCCATTTTTGTCACCACAAATAACGACTATGATAACGTTATTAATTATCTCAAGCAAAAGCAGATTCCATTCTTTACGCACATACCTCGTGAGCGTAAACCCCTTAAGATGGTGCTTAAATTCCTCCCTCTTTTACTGGTGACGAGATTGCTGGTAAATTAAGAAAAGTTGTTGACGTCATTTCGGTGATTCAATTTAATAAAAATTTATTGAATAATGGTACACAACCGTTACCTGTGTACTTAGTGTTATTTCCACCTAATACTCTTCCGCGCAATATACTGGAAGTCAAGGCTTTGTTTTCTTGCATTATCAGGTGGGAAAGTACAGCAGAAAAGTTCCTTACCTACAGTGCTATCGTTGCCAAAGGTTTGGTCATGTGTCGCATAATTGCTAAGTACCCGACCGTTGTATACGTTGTGGCGAAAATCATTCGAGTTCTACGTGCAGTGTTCACACGTATAAATGCGCAAACTGTGTCTGGGTCAACACCCTGCAAATTCGCAAGAGTGTCATATCATTCAAAAAATTGTTAGTGCGCGTAGCAATCATGTTCACTTTAGTTTAAGAAATAGCAAACCACCTTTTCGATCGTTTTCGCGGAATATTCAAAATACCAAAAATGACGCAGGCCAGTCAGGCTTAAATAATATCGTTAATGAAACGTACGCTAGCAAAGTAAGAGCTCCTGTGACTACCCAAAAAGATGATGACGATATGCTCTCAATACACGATGCTCTATCACTCTTTCGTGATCTAAATTTAAGGCATATTTTTAACGTAATTAAAACGATAATATCGTTAAACTTAAATCGATTAGAAATAAGGATACTTTTACTAAGTTACAAGTAATTTTCGAAACCGTTGTTGATTTATTATAAATGTCTTACTCGTATAGTTGCCTGGAATTGTAATTCTATTATTAATAAGTGTAATGAGCTACATGTTTATGTAATAAGTTGGATATTATAGCATTATCTGAAACTAAGTTTGACAACACGTATAAGTTAAAGTTTCCCGGCTATTTTGTTTATAGAAATGATATGACTTGTAGAGGTGGTGGAGTTGCTTTGCTTATTAACAAACGTTTAAAATTTGACTTATTGCCGGTAGCACAGCTATGTTGTGTACAGGCAGTAGGCGTAAATTTATATATTAATAATAATAATAATAATTTTGTTAGTATTTTTGCGATATACAGACCACCTAGATTTAATCATAAATTCCTAGATGTTCTTCAATCCTTGATCAGTGTAAATAACAAAGTTATTCTGATTGGAGATTTTAATGCAAAAAACAAGTTATGGAACTGCTTTAATAATAATCGTGCTGGTAATATTCTCTTTGAATTCGCATTACGTTCAAATGTTTGTATCTGCGCTCCTGAAGAACCTACGTACTTTCCTGATGCTGTTCAATATCGTACTAGTATCTTAGATGTTGCTTTGGTCAAAAATGTTTCTATTGCAACTCCTGTTTCAATAAATTGTTTGTCCTCTAACCACAACCCTATTTTCACTACTATTGCAGGAAGTAAATTAAACATAGCCGATATGGTTCTGTCCGATTTCCAAAATGCAAATTGGGCAAGATTTAAGGAGTATATTAACGATAATATTAATTTGCTTCTTAAGCTACATAGTCCTGCTGATATTGACCATCATTTATCAACAATTCTTTCTTCGGAACTTTTTATTCCGAATAAACCACTTAATAATTATCCGCATATGGCACTACCAACTTGTATCGTGGTTCTCATCAAATTTAAAAATTATATTAGGAGATCGTTAAGCATCGTTTCTCTAATCGTTCTCAAAATTTGAAAAACATATTTAATTTTCTTAATAAATTGGTTAGTTTTCTTTTGCGTAAATTTAAAAATTTCAATTTCAATTCAACTTTCTGTAAGCTTAAGCCTAATGATAGTCGGCTACGAAAAGTTTTCAGACAATACACGAGACAACATACAGCTCTTCCACCACTATACGATTCACACATAAATAACTATGTTTACAAAAATGAAGCGAAAGCTGAGTTTTTAGCATCAGAGTATTCCAAAGTTCATAATCGTAATTCTAATTTTGCATCTGGCTATCAAGTGAGAAAAATTCATTCAGCTGTTAAAAATTTCCTTAATGTCAATCAACTACCCAATATTTTCCCTCTTGTCACCCCAAGTGAAGTCCTTAGCAATATTAAAGCTATAAAAGTAAAAGGTTCGTCAAGGGATGGCAATATTTCTACTCCCATTATTAAGAAATTCCCGCTAAAAGCTGTTATTGAACTTACAAATTTAATTAATCCTATCTTTAGATTCGGTTATTATCCAAACAGTTGGAAGATAGCCAAAATTATTGCTCTTCCCAAACCTGGAAAGGATGACTCGTGTGCAAGTAACATACGTCCTATTAGTTTATTGAGCAATCTAAACAAAATAGCGGAAAAAATTATACTATCCGGTTTAATACTTCATGTAGATAACCAAAAAATCATTTGTAACGTTTCGCGGCGCCTATTTTAGAAATGAATATTCCTTCTTTATTTATTTAATGTCTAACGTGTTTTTTCTTTTGTTTTATTATTACTATCTTAACTTTTTGTTTTTTGCTGTACAGTTTTTTTTTCAATTATTTTTTGCTGTTATTATAAGTATAATTACTTCTTTTAACGGGTCTTTTTATTATTTCTGATGTACGGCGAGCCATCCTGGGCGTTACGTAATTATTATTTAAAATTTTTGGTTTGTGTATACTCACTATAAATTATGTTGAAATATACGTTGTTGTTGTATCAAATTCGCTGTAAACTTTGGCTTTCTTTACTATCCATGTAACATTTTTTCTATTATGAATTACTGTTCACAACATCCTACATATTTAATTCCCGATGCTGGTTTTTATGTAAATATATAAATACATAATTGTATTTTAATTAAGTCATTTATAATAGTTATTAAAAGAACTGCGTGAATTGCTATTACTATAAATTAAAGTGACAATCTGCAGATTGGAATGTATTCAGAGATTGTATAATTCTACCAAACCATATAATAATAAAAATTTAGTTGAAATCGTTATGGCTTTTTAACTTAGCGACAACTTTATGTTGTTAAAACTTAAACTGGAGTAAAAGAATTAAAGTTAGTTAAATGTTAATTACAAAATAATTTAAAAGAAGTAAATAGTATCGCAAACAATAATTTCACTTCATTTTGAAACATTACTAATAAGTTAGTAAAACTTAAGCCACTTAATTGTGCATGTCTCAGTATCTATTTTAAATACTTTAAATTAATGCCACATCATTTTAATTATTTTAATGATAATAATCAGTTCGCATGTACCATGGTACGCTGTCACTGTTATTCTCAGTCATTTTAACTGGCATCGCTCTGCTACATAGATGTGTTAAAATTTTCTAATATTAATTCCTTTATCCTTGATTTCAATATATTCTCTTCAGATTAAATGGTGGTGAAGCCACATGTCTATGTCTTGTTTTTCTGATTTTTTTTTTTTATCATGGAAACATTAACGGATGGACATGTTATCTATCTATTTATAATTGTGACGTGCACCGACTTGGATGAGATAGTCTTAATTTAACTCTGTTTTGCCTATTTTTCTAGTTCACATGAACCCTGTAATTCTGCCATTATTATTCGCGCAATTTTAGTCAAATAACAACAGTTATTAATAACACTACAGCTTTTTGTGTTGGGCATTTGAGCATCTTTCCAGTAATTAAATCGTATCCCGACATTTCGTGCGCTAATATGTTTTTCATTATCACTTTTTCATGTAAATTAATGAAGGAACTCGTGACCAGCCGGATATTATAGAAAAATACTATCGAACCTGTGTAGCTTACAACAAGAAATACTAAATTCATTCAATGCAAATAAATATCTATTCTCCATATTTTTTGACGTCCATAAGGCATATGACCTGGCGGTTCAAAATTATTCAGTTGCTGACAAGATGGACATAAAAAACCGATTAACATGGTTCATTAACAAATTCCTCTTGAGCCGTTCTTTCAAGGTTCAAGTAGGAGTTCAGAGTTTTAAGCATACATTTTTTTCTCATCCTGATGAATAGTACTATCGAGTTTATCCTTCCTCCCATTTCAGCCAGACTCTTTGCGGACGATTTAAACATCATTTTATAATCAGCTGACAACTCGATATCCTAAAAATCACGGGTAATAGGTCATTTAGACTGAGAATTTTTACGTTACTCCGCATCTATTATATCCTCATTTGTTTTAAGCTGGATGATGTCTCTGCAAACAAACGCCTACTTAATAAACTGGATATAATACAAAGTACCGCACTTCAAAAAGCGCTGAAAGCTTTTCTAACAGCGCCTACAGCTGGCCTCCATTACTTAAGCGGTTCTCCACCTTTTTGCTACGGAAAACAAAGCAGTAAATACGCTTGCTAGCCATCAACTTCACCCAAACAAAGCTCATATCAATGAACTCTTGAAACCGGTTGAACTTCAGTTTCCATTAAAACTTCAGTGTAATATTCTAAAGAGAATGCCAACAGTTCGTCCGCCATGTAACCAATTCAAGTCAGAGATTTGCTGGAATTTTGCTACAGCTGATAATAAATGTAAACCCAACCTCTAATACACGCAACCTCACAACGGATGTTGCTTTGGATGAATTACATGCTACATAGATGCATCAAAAACACCGTTTCATGTAGGTGGAGCCTATTCTATTCAGAATAAAATCCAGTCCTTTAATCTTCCGATAATGCTGTCAGTCATTTCGGCTGAGCTAGTGGTGATTCTTTAATAACTTGAAGAATATCTTTTTTTTGTGAAGTGTCTCTGAAAATAATACTACATCCAGTCCAGTTTCTGCCTATGGATAAATATTTAAAGTTCGAATTTATGTTCTAAGTAGTGGCTATTTATATTAAGCTGATTTTGAATTAACGCTTTCAGTCACAATGTCCATTATATGGTACATGAAATTTGAACGGTAACAAAATTTTTTATTTTCTGATTGACGTGAAATGTCCCAATTTTATATAAATACGTTGAAAATTATTTAAAGTTCACCTAAGAAGCAGTATTGTATAATAAAAACCTGTATAAAATTTATAATTTTTTATCCAAATTTTACAACGTATATACTGACATAGTTCATTAGCTTTGCTTATGAACTATGTTAGAAGTCTCCGTCGTTTTTATTTTTCTCAAATTCTTAAAAGGTGATGTTCGTTATATTTTCATATTTAAATTTCAAGCGTGTTGGTTTTTTTCGTTATCTGAGCTAATTATCCGCCTTCTTCCACAACTATATTTTAGTATTTTGCCTTTAAATTAAATTATGAATGCTTGTTTTCTAATACTAGTTTTGATTTTTTTTTTATCTCTTCCACATTTTTTTTTCAATAGAATCTCCCGAATATAATAATTCTGACCCACGCTTAATTTTATCGTTCATTGCATGCATTTATTAAAGGCAAAGCTCTGTCCCTGCAGCCATCGAGTTCTGTCCATCGCCATTATCGGGAATTATTCATATTTATTTATTTCCAATTTGCTATAGATGCTGTCCATTATGTGCGTCCTTGGTCTTTTGCCCGTAATTTTACCTTCTATTATGTTTTTAATGAAATTATTATGTCTTAATATGTGACCTAAGAGTTTTCTTCTTCGTTTTTCAACGTGAACTATTAAATTTCCTTCTTCCTCTATTTCATCTAGCGCTTTGTCATTAATTTTATCATTATTAATCTTTATTTTTTTTTTACATCTTCGGAACATGTGAATTTCATTACTTTGTTTTTCTCGAAATTTATCTAACTCGCTTTATATATTAAATTGTTTATTTTTAATTTTATCGTCTATATTCTATCATTCGCCATGGTAAGATATGTCGTTTGAGTAGACATAATTTATAGTTTTAATTTGTGTGTGTGTATTTTCTACTT